>CM060912.1:37588992-37818992 GCA_030737875.1 Allium sativum
CTATCATAAGTCATTTGAGGAATTCTAGCGCTGATCTCTTGCTTAAACTTAACCTTAGGATGAATGGCTGAACTTTATAACATTCTTCTGTGCAACCACTTCCAAAATATAGGACTCATACATCAGTGGTTTTTGGTAAATACACTTATCTGATCTCAATCAATTCAAAACTAAATCGATGGATGCACAGTTAACTCAATTCTGGTTCTTTAAGAAGTAAACAAACAATATAAAGGAGTTCTCCTTAGGAAAAGGTGTGTATGTGCATATGTGTGCACGTGTGTGTGTATATATATGCGCGTGTGTGTGTATGTATGTTCTTAATGGAAAATATGATTCATATAAATGAGTCTTCCTTGGATGTTATCCAACCTTTTAACTGGGTAATATTTAACTGGACGAATCGAACTTGGAAGCTATTGAGGAATGAAGCCCATAGAAATATCTATACTATCCAAAAATGAACTACAATCAGAACCAAATGATGAAAACCAAAATACTCTAAGTGATGAGAAATTAACAAAAAAATAGAGAGTTGGATGCCAATCCAACCCATGGATAAATTTTAATCCACGATATCTCACACAATTCATCCCCCAACTCCTCCGTCTTGTTAGCCTATCTCAAGTTCCATTACATCGATCTCACAAAATTCTCTATCGATCTCCATGAGCATGTAAAACCATCAACCTCATTCCTTTACAAATCCATCATCTGACATATAAATAAGCTAATGTTGATGAAACGAGTTTGGAATTACAAAGCTAACGACAAATCAAGCCAGAAAAAGACAACTGGAATAATCCACATGAAAAATATATGGATTGGTACCGATCCAATCCCATGGTACGGTACCGATCCAAACATATTGATGATGTGTCTTTTGTTTTTCTAAGGAGGATTAGTCCAGGTGTGGAAAACTATGCGGAGATCGTAGAAGTTATTTTTCATGCTTCTTACAACTATAAATAGAGTGGCATGAGTTCATTTTGAAAGAACTTTTGGCTCCCTTTCTTTTCCACTTTGATCTCTTAAAATTTTCCATGGATTTATACGGAAGATATAATAAAATAAATCATTAAGTGGACACAGGCCACAATTAATTGAAATATAATATGCTATGTGTTTTCTTCTAGTTTCTTTTAATTAATTTCCTACATTTTATTTATTAACTCAATCATTTTAGTGTTTATGCCACTCTTAGTTCAACTTTTTGTTGCTTTCATTAAGAAACATATTCTCGTGCTATATGGGTCCATCATTTACTGCAATATTCCTTAAATTTGAGAGATATTGTTCGACGGTGGAAATTCTATCAGTTTAGAAACCGTCGAACGAATTTAGAAATAAACTACAAGTGCATGACGTACACTTGTAATACGTGGCGAATACAGGTCGATCCACGGAAAAAGAAATAATTTTAAGTTCTATTCAATCGAATTATACCACATGAGATTTTGATTAATTAAAAATAACAAAATCAACAACTAAAATAAGCACAAGTTGAGACTAAAACTATGTGATTAAAAATCAATTTAGAGGCAAATAAACTTTCCTCTTTTTTCACATAGACTAACATAAATTTCCATGATGATCCTTTTTGATTTAAGTAAAATTAGTGATGTATTTATCATAAGTGTTATTAACAGAATTCAACACCAGAAATAGGCTAGGGTGAAGGGGTATCATGCCAGAGCCGACAACCGAAAGCCAGAATCGGTGACCGAAAGCAAAGTTGGAAATCGAAACCAAGGACGATAGCAGTACCAACTAAAGTAATAACACATGGTGTCAACATTGGATCAGGAATGAAAAAGGCATGCTATCGACACCAACATAATCGGGACAGTTAGCTTGGTGCCGATACTTGAAGAAGGGGCAGTAGATCTGGTTTGGGTACCTACGAAGAAAAAGCAAGGATAAAGCCTTTGGCGCAATACCAAAAGCAAACAATATAGGAAAGACGAGAGCACTTGATCCGACACCAGAATGAAATGTCACCAAATAAGAATTAAAGCCAATAGCATATTATTGAAAAGATGAAGCCAAGAAGCACGACACCTAGATTGGATGAAAACAAAAACTCCAGCGAAAGCACTATCTTTACCAATAGGCTTGGTGGTGATACCGAAAGAAATTCCAAAAACTGTAAAGAAGGAAGAAGTAAAGCATATCCTGAACGGCGGCCGAAAGGGAATTGTCACTTCCGTAATAGAAGCTTCAAGATAAAGAGAATCCAGAAGAGAAGCGGTACTGAAACCAAAGAAACCAACACCCGAAAGCCAGCACCGAAAGCTGCTAAAGTGGCTCGACGCCGATAGCCTAAATCGAAAGCGGGCTTCCAGCAGAGGCATAACAAAAGGGGGACCAAATTGTCTATAAGTAAGACCCCAGGGGTCACATTTTAGGGATCTTTTCTCATTCTACAATCTTGTACTCCTTTCTTAGAGAGCAAACCCTAATTTCAAAATTGATTTGGGGATTTCCACAACTATTATTACATTCAAAATAAATATACAAAATGGAAAATCGAGACTTGAATTTTCCTCGATTCTATAATTTTGTTGTGTGTATATGAATTGAACAGGGAGTTACCATAAACCTCTTTTCTTGAGGGGTTTGAACATAAGATCATCCAAGTAGGGAATAAAATCAATGGATTTCCCTCTTTATGGTGTTCATGCGTGCTTCAAACCCATCACCACAAAGCCTAACGTATCGCAACATTCTAAAAATGGGCCTATTGTAGCCTTGTGACTTGATCCGACACAACCAAGGCCTTTTGTAGGCTGGATCAATGTGGAAGTATCACTTTAGTCATTAAGAGCCACAAAATATTCCCTTAACCAATTTTTGTAATATTTTAGTCTGTTTCTTGCCAACACAATGTATATTATTCAATCCTGAATCTAGGGGTTACTGCTGTAGTGAGGTTCTCGACCTTCTATAAGCCTATAATGTCCTTATCACAAGGTAACTGTTGACTCTTAAGCTCCGTAAGTGTGATACTCACCTCTTGAAGGAAGAGTAACTAATCTTCAGACTTGAGATCTTGATATCTAGGAAATGGCAGAATAAGCTAAGTTTGTTGAGGCTGAATTATCCTTCAGCACCCATTAGATCGATTACCCCCTAAATCTCATTACATATGCATTGTCAAACTTTAAAATCGGGTGTTGATGATTTTTATAGTTAACATTTTGGCGCTAGAGGGAGAGGTTGAACCTCCAATTCTATTATTTAATTACGGCTTAATTTGGTGAACCTATTGCATCACAGTAGGAACAGATGAAGTCAAAAAAGTTGGAAGCGCTAAACAAAGAATTAGCTCCTAACACTACACTTGAGGAGAATGTGAATCCAACACTCAATCTAAACAACACCGAAGTAGGGGCCACCTCTAACCCAAATGTCGTGGAAGGAACTGCTATCAAGATAATGGCTTTAGAGCAATGTGTCCTTGAGATGCAAACTCGCCTGTAAGCTATTCAAGTGCAAAAGTTTTCAAGGGCCACCTAGTCAAGCCGAAGAGGACGAATCCCCGATAAGAAAGGCTTCCTTCCAGCACTCCGAAGGGAAGGAGAAAGTCAAATTAACTTCCTCTAAGAAGAACAAGTCTCATCCGACAGGAATAGATCATCAGGGAAACTAATGTGACAAGGAGCAATCTGGAAGCTCTACTTCTAAGGGCTACAATCCTAAGAGGACGGATTATGATAACATAGAAGCTTACCTCAAGGACATAACACGGAAAATTGTAAAAGTTTTGCTAGGGAACAAGGGAAAAAGGACCCTGGATAAAAGGGTTAACGATAATGAAAGGGTGGCCTCTTTTACTGACGAGATTATAGAAACTATTATACCATCCCGTGTGAAGGTTCCAACCATGAAGTACCTTGGAACCACTGACCTTAATGATCACCTGATGGCTTTTGATAGCCAAATGGACCACTATAATGCTTCGGGAGCTGTCTAATGTCGTCTTTTCCCAGTTACCCTTCAAGGGGCATCAACTAAGTGGTACCGTCAATATAAGGAAAATACCATTTATTCATGGAAGCAATTCGCTTACGAGTTATCCATATGATTTTACGTCTGCAAAGACCCGACCGTAGATTACACTGCATCACCAACATAAAGCAAAGGAAGGGAGAGTCTTTGGGAGATTATTTGAAAAGGTTCAATGTAGAAGCTTTTGAAGGCAAAAGACATGAATGACCGAGACAAGATTATTGCCATCCACTCAGGGATTATTTAGAACACTCATTTCTGGAAGGATTTGTATATTCATGGGTGCAATGACTTGCAGGATTTCCACTTCCAAGCTGACAAATTTATCCGTATGGACGAACAATACTATACAAAGAAGAAATTTGGCTCCCACGGGGAAGGAAGGAAACCAGACTTTAATCAAAAAACATAAAGTGGAAGATTTAGATTCAACGGAAGCCAGAGGAAACCAAAATGGGAAGAATCTAGCACTAACTCAGTGGCCCTAAGCTAGCCAATTTCATTCATTTATTCCATTGCTAAAGAGAGAGTCAACAACTTCCCCGTGTCTTTTAAAGCCAAGAATTGCCCGGAACCATACGGTGGAGGGAAGTATTATGAGTACCACAAAACGAATGGATACAAGGTTGATGAATACTCAGTGTTGGAAGGCATAATTCAGAAGCTCATCCGTGAAAGGGAGTCAAAAGAATTCGTTATGGACAAACAACCATCAACCCAGCATACTAACAGGCACTAAAAGGTTTCAGCCAACTTTGTGGAAGCCCCAATCTAGGAGGATCAACTAGTTCTAGGCACTCTAATGAACCGAATTAACGTGATTCATGGTGGGCCACACCCTACTGGGAATAGTTAGGCGGCTCGAAACTGATACCTGAAGGAAGCCCACGAGGGAATATTTTCTGTGTAAGTGGGACCATCATTAAAGAATGCTCACTACAAAATCAAGATGCATATCCTAGTGGTTTTCCCGAATGAGATGCAAAAAGGGGTTCGTCATCCACATAATGACCATTTTATGATAACAACACAGATTGGGCTTTCCATAGTTGCTAAAATAGTTGTTGACACTGGGAGAGCGGTAAATGTGATATTTAAACATGCCTTTGACCAAATGGGGATTTTTGAGCAAAAGATGGAACCAGACAATGGGCTTATCTTTGGTTTCAACGACAAAGGATCAACTTCGATAGGGAAATCAAGCTTCTGGCACAAGTTGGGTTATCTCCTCTCTGCAGGACCTTTGAGCCTCTCTTTGTCGTCATTGACCAGCCTTCCTACTACAATGCTTTCTTTGGACGACCTGCTTTGGATGAAATGGATGCTTTTGTCTCATCCAAATTTATGATAATTAAATTCCTAACAAAGCAAGGATGAGGCACAATCAGGGTGGAGCATTTTAGTTCTCGTGAATTGTATTTCGCAACCATTGACCAATACAAAAGGGGGTATTCAGCTTATTTTGATTCTTCTATAGTTTTTCAATCTTTGGATGATGGATCTTTACATCCGACATTCGAAGCTAAAATAAGAATAAAAAAACGAACAAACATGTGAATGGTAGGTACACTTCTTTGAGAAGAAAGAGAAAGAGGGTTGGCGAAATAAAATTGGCAGAAGAGGAAGAAATTGTAATAGAATTGGATTCCTGAGGGGATACAGAAAGAATTAAACCAATAGAAGAATTAGAGGAACTAAGAATTGATTCAATTGATAAAGCCAAAACCATCAAAATAGGAAAAAGGTTGGAAGAACCGGTGAGAAGCAACTTGATTCAGTACCTACAACAGAATAAGGATGTATTCACTTGGACCCACTTAGACATGGTAGGAATTGACCCCTCTATCATGAACCATGCTCTGAATACCAAACCTTCCATAATCCCTGTTCAGCAAAAGAAAAAACAGTACAACAGAGATAGATCGGAAGCCTTGAAAGAAGAGGTCAAGAAGTTACTTACAAACAATTTATGCGGGAAGTCTTTTACCCCAAGTGGGTGGCTAATCCAGTGTTAGTGAAAAAGTCTATTGGGAAATGGAGGACTTGTGTTGAGTATACGAACTTGAACAAAGCTTGCCCAAAAGATTGCTATCCTCTTCCCCGGATAGATCAGTTGGTTGATGTGACTAGTAGACATAAGTTGTTATCCCTTAGGGGTGCCTACTCGAGATACAACCAGATCCCTATGCACAAACTCGATGAAGAGCATACGAGCTTCTTACTGATTGGGGAACCTTTTGTTACAAGGTAATGCCCTTTGGATTGAAGAACGCTAGCGCAACATATCAAAGGTTGGTTAACAGAATGTTTCAGGATCAAATAGGACGAAACATAGAGGTATGTGTAAATGACATGTTAGTGAAATCTACCTGGGCAGAAAGTCATCTGAAGAATTTGGAAGAGATGTTCAATATCCTGAGAACATCAAATGAAGCTAAATCCACAAAAGTGTTCCTTCGGAGTTCAATCTAGAAAGTACCTAGGATACGTTGTCATCGAATAGGGAATTGAGGCTAGTCCCGATCAAATTAAGGCCATAAAGGATATGGAAGTACCTAAAGCAAGCAAAGAGGTTATGAGGTTAAATGGTAAAGTAGCAGCCCTAGGTCGGTTCATTTCCAAAGCAACCGATAAGTTTGTCCATTTCTTTGATGTGATAAAGAAAAATAAGAACCTTGAATGGAGTAAGAAGTGCAGGAAGGAATTTCATGAATTAAAGTATTAAATGGGAAGCCTCTGATTTTATCTAGTCCCGAAATAGGGGAAGATCTATACCTTACCATAGTAGTTTCAGAGTATGCGATTAGCTTAGTTCTTACTAGGGAAGACAATTCAATGCAGTTCCCAATTTATTATGTTAGCAGAAGGCTGAAAGATGCGGAAACTCGATACCCTGTGGTGGAAAAAACAGCCTATTGTCTAACACTGACAGCACATAAGCTTTTAGGGGTTACTTTCAGGCACATCCCACTAAGGTTTTGACCAGCTTTCCACTCAAGCAAGTTTTCAGTACGCCAGAAACCTCAGAGAGGTTAGTAAAGTGGGGAATTGAGCCTATCCAATACAAAATTGAATTCCAACCTTGATCAGCTATTAAAGAGCAAGCTCTCGCAGATTTCATAAATGAGTGCACAAGCTTCAGTATGGAGCAGTCCACAAAGGAAAATGATCTAAAGGCAAAATGGTAGTTATTCGTGGATGGAGCTTCAAAAGAACAAGGAGCATGGCAGGTTATACAATAATCACCCCCGACGGATATCATTTACATTACGCAATGAAGCTGGGTTTTTCCGCAACTAATAGTATATCAGAATATGAGTCAATGGTAGCAGGATTGAGTTTAGCACTACAATTAAAGATACCATGAATTGAGATCTTTAGCGACACACAACTAATGGTAAACCAAATTGAACAAACCTACAAACCAAGGATACTCGGTTAGTGCTATATGTAAAGAGAATACTAAAGTTGCTTACTCAATTCGAGGATTTTTCTATACGTCGGATCCCAAGAGGGGAAAACTCCCAAATTGACTCCTTAGCAAAGTTGGCCAGCTCAAGAGGAACGCTTGAAACTCGAATAATCCCTATAGGATCTCAGGAGAAACCTAGTACTAAGCAAGAGGCACCCGAACAAGGATAGGAATTGCTAGTCTTAACTAGCAAAAGAAAATGAAAAGGAAAAAGATGTCGTTCCTAGTGAGGAACCCATACCTATTGAAAGAAATTTATGATACGCGAATACTTGGTTGGCTCCCATCGCAAATTATCTCTTGAATGAAACCTTACCTACTAATAAGCAATATGCTAGGTGGGTTAAGCATCAAGCTCCTACTTTCGTAATTATGGATAAAGTGCTTTACAAAAAAGGACATTCGCTCCCCTACTTGAGATGTGTAAGTCTTGAAGATGGGCTCACTTTGTTGAAAGAAGCACATAAGAGCTTGTGCGGAGATCATTCAAAAACGAAATTAAGCTAGCTAAGAAAGTTATTCTGCAAGGCTTTTATTGGCCACAAATGGTTAACCAAGCAATTGAGTACGTTAGGAAATGCGAGAATTGTAAAAGGTTTTATAAGATACCACGACCACCTCCAAATGATTTGACCACTATCTCAAGCCCACGGCTTTATAATGTATGGGGAATAGACTTAATTGGACCCCTACCAGTCTCCAAAGGAGGAGCTAAGTATGCGGTAGTAGCCATCAATTACTTTACTAAATGGGTTGAAGCAGAACCACTCACAACTACCACATCTAAGAAAGTGTTGAAGTTTGTAATAAAAATATATTGTCACATGCTTTGGAATTCCTTATAAGATCATATCTGACAATGGGACACGGTTCGAAAGTGAGGAATTCACATGGTTGTGATAAAAATGGAGTCAAAAGGAGTTTCTCTTCAGTGATGCACCTAAGGGAAAATGGTGTCGTCGAAGCTGCAAATAAAACCATAAAGACGATCTTAAAGAAACGACTATACCAAGCTAAAGGAAATTGGGCAGACGAATTACCCTTATTGCTTTGGGCCTATAGAACCTCTACCAGTACGGCAACAGGACATACTCCGTAATCACTAACCTACGGATACAAAGCTATGCTTCCAGTCGAAGTTGGTATCCCTTTACGCAAAAGGATAGCTTATGCATTTGATCCCATTCAAGAATTGAAAAAGGAATCCTTAGACTTGATTCAAGGGCTGAGAGACGAAGCAACCATTAGAATGGTTGAATATCAAAGAAGAATCACCAAATACTACAATCCAAGAGTAAGAATGAGAACCTTCCGCAAAGGAGAATTGGTATTATGAAGGGTAATAGCCAATGCTAAGAATCCAGCGGATGGTCCTCTTGGCCTAAGTTGGGAGGGACCCTTAATTATAGATCAAGAACTCACACCCGGAGCATAATGACTCTGCAAACCAAATGGCGATCTCATGCCTAGAATATGGAATGCAGAACACTTAAGACCATACTGTTCAATTTTAAGAGAATAAGAGATTTCCTTGAGGATATTCACATGAATAAGGGTGTGAAATCCTCCTAAAATTTAGAACTACCCGAAATCGGTAAAGCAACCTATAATGGTAAAAAAAAAAACTTGTCACTGCCAAAATGGCCATGGCAAGGCATCTCCCAAGGGGAGGCGGAGTGTAAGCCTTTAGCATCGTCTAAATCAGAAAGGGACGGGTTAAAGTATCAAAAGCGTAAGCCTCCGATCCATGCCAGAAATGGTCGGGACGGAGCTTCTAATAAGCACGCCCTGCCTCTGCTCGTAGAAGAGTACGCTCTGCCTCTGCTTGAACTAAGCACGTCCTGCCTCTGCTCATAAAAGAGCGCACTCTACATCTGCTTATGTTCCTCGTATCCCGCAGAAGGGAACGAATAAGCACGCTCTTCCTCTGCTTGCAGAAGAGCATGCCATGCCTCTTCTTCGACTAAGCATGTCCTGTCTCTGCTGGTAGAAGACATGCTCTACCTCTGCTTATGTATCCTCCTGCAAAAGGGAGTGAAAGCCTAGAGAGTGGCTAATAAGGCATGTACATCCTCTTCCTTGACAATCAAAAGCCCAGAGAGAGGATAACAAGGCATGTACATCCTCTGCCTTGACAATTGAAATCCCAGAGAGTGACTAACAAGGCATGTACATACTCTGCCTTGACAATTGAAAGCCCAAAGAGTGGCTCACAAAGCACGTACATCCTCTGCTTCACAAATCAAGTCCAAAGAGGAAAAGGCAAGACTAATTAATGCCAAACGTGAATATCTGGTCTTCTATTAGAAACCAAAATATGGGTTGGTTCAGGAGTTTTATTATTACTAGAAGTGGGTTTCTAGTCTTCTATCATTAATACTTGAATCTGGGTTGTTTCGGGAACTTCTATTATTACTTGAAGTGGGTTTCTAGTCTTCTATCATTAATACCCGAATCTGAGTTGGTTCGGGACTTCTATTATTACCAGAAGTGGGTTTCTAGTCTTCTATCATTAATACCAGTACCTGGGTTGTTCAGGAACTTATATTATTACCAGAAGTGGGTTTCTGGTCTTCTATCATTAATACCTGAATCTAGGTTGCTTCAGGAACATATATTTTTACCAAAAGTGGGTTTCTGGTGTTCTATCATTAATACCTGAATCTAGGTCGGCTTGGGAACATCTGTTATTACCAAAAGTTGATTTCTGGTCTTCTATCATTAATACCCGAATCTGGGTTGGTTTGGGACTTCTATTATTACCAGAAGCGGATTTTTGGTCTTTTGTCAAATACCCAAATCTGGGTTGGCTCGGGACTTCTATTATTACCAGAAGCATATTTCTGGTCTTCTGCCGGGTACTAGAATCTGGTTGGTTCGAGACTTCTATCGTTACCAGGAATAAGATTCTGGCCTTCTACCAAATACTCGAATTTGGGTTCTCGGAGAATTTGAAAGTCGACCATTGAATTGACATCATGATTACTTTATTCCAAAGGTCAATAAGGAAAGAATGGATACCTTACACCTTATGCAGGGAAGATTTCTAAGATTATAATAAAAAGCATTGTTGGTCATTATTCCAGTAAGATACAAAGTGTTAATGGTTATGTTACCCCCTTTTTGCAGGCTTAGCACGTTACTAGGTTTAGGCCCTACACAATACTGAACATAATATGAATCTTACCCTGAATCAAGAACCAACAAGAAGTTTTAATTGATAAAATTCATACAGGAAAGGTGTAGGAAGAAACTCCAAATAAAGATATTATAAGCTGAAGTAGAAGATCTGACTAGCAAATTCAGAAATATGACTTCACTAGGCGGCAAATGTTACTACCAGAATTCGACACAGGAAACATGCTAGGGTGAAAGGGTATCATGCCAGAGCCGACAACCGAAAGTTGGAACCGTTGACCGAAAGCAAAGTTGGAAATCGAAACCAAGGACGATAGCAGTATCAACTGAAGGCTATAACACATAGTGTCGACACCGAATCAGGAACGAAGAAAGCATGTTATTGGCACCAGAATGATCGGGACAATTAGCTTGGTGCTGATACTTAAAGAAGGGGCAGTAGATCTGGTTTCGGCATCCAAGAAGAAGAAGCAAGGATAAAGCCTTTGGTGCAATACCAAAAGCAAATAATAAAGGAAAGACGAAAGCACTTTATTCGACACAAGAGTGAAACGTTACCAAAGAAGAATCAAATCCAATAGCATATTATTGAAAAGACGAAGCCAAGAAACATGACACCAAGATTTGATGAAAACAAAAACTCCAGCGAAAGCGCTATCGTTACCAACAGGCTTGGTGGCGATATCGAAAGCAATCCTAAATCTACAAGGAAGGAAGAGGTAAAGCATATTCTGAAGGGCAACCTAAAGTTAATTGTCACTTCTGCAATAGAAGAGTCAAGATAAAGAGAATCTAGAAGAGAAGCGGTACTGAAACCGAAGAAACCAACACCCGAAAGCTGATACCAAAAGATATTAAAGTGGCTCGACACCAATAGCCTAAATCAAAAGGGGGCCCAAATTGTCTATAAATAAGACCCCAGGGGTCACATTTTGGGGATCTTTTCTCATTCTACAATCTTGTACTCCTTTCTTAGAGAGCAAACCCTAATTTTAAAATTGGTTTGGGGATTTCCACAAGTATTGTTACATTCAAAATAAATATACAAAAGGGAAAATCGAGACTTGAATTTTCCTCGATTATATAATCTTGTTGTGTTTATATGAAATGAATAGGGAGTTACCATAAACCTCTTTTCGTGAGGGGTTTGAACATAAGATCATCCAAGTAGGGAAATTTGTTGAGTAAAATCAATGGATTCCCCTCTTTATGGTGTTCATGCGTGCTTCAAACCCATCACCACAAAACCTAATGTATCACAACATTCTAAAAAATGGGCCTATTGTTGCCTTGTGACTCAATCTGACACAACCAAGGCATTTTGTAGGCTGGATCGACATGGAGGGATCACTTTAAGCATTAAGAGCCATGATATGTTCTCAAAACCAATTATTGTGACATTTTAGTCTGTTTCTTGTCAACACAATGTATATTATTCAATCCTGAATCTAGAGGTTACTGCTGTAGTGAGGTTCTCAACCTTCTATAAGCCTATAATATCCTTATCACAAGGTAATTGTTGACTCTTAAGCTTTGTAAGTGTGATATTCTCAAAGGAAGAGTAACTATTCTTCAGGCTTGAGATCTTGATATCTAGGAAATGGCAGAATAAGCTAGGTTTGTTGAGCCTGAATTATCTTTCAGCAACCATAGATCGATTACCCCCTAAATCTCATTACATATGCATTGTCAAACTTTCAAATCGAGTGTTGACGAATTTTGTCATTAACAATAAGCATAACCTATTTGTGTTATTAATTACCACAAATGAGACCATCAAACTATAATACACATCAAATCCTACTTTTTAACTTACATGAAATATGACATAGAAATGAAACAAAAATCTAATTTAAGTATGATCTATTTACTATTAGTTAGTAATACAGATCATCATATTTCAATTAACACTTCATTTTATTGCCATAATCATATTGTAGATGAAGAGGCAATTTGCCAATCATGAGATAAGCGTAATCTATTTGTCTTAAACAAAGTAGATTATCAAATGCATCATGAAACACAAATGAACAAAAACAACTACTCTCATGAACTCAAAAGAGATCATTAACACAAAAATTATGTTGAATCTATATTTACAAGAGGAAGCCTCATTACCTCTAAATTATAGGGATTTAGCTCCTTATTTGTATCATGATTTCAACAAAAATAGATTTCAACATGTAATTATAAAAGAAAAAAGAGAACTAATGAGGAAGCATAAAATAAAACTAATCTACTTACATGAAATGTAATTCTGAACTACTATCATAAAGAAATAAACATGAAATAATAGAACACCAATTAGAATTGCATAAAAAAGAATTACATATGAGGAAAGCGGCTATGTAGCCATTAAAGAGAAAGAGAACTTTGATCTTACAACTCCACGGACTAAAAGAGAGAGAATATATTTACATGAACATATCGGGGTATTTATACATGTTTTAAAACCCTGATCCTAATCCATATTTTTGGGAACTACCTACACTTCCCCTCTCATGTAGAAGTTTCCATTTGTCTTTACCATAAAGTAATCATCCATTAAGTATGCATGAAGATTTGATGGCCATTTGCATGTGGATTAGCTCTAATTTGTACATTTAAGGCAGGTGGGGTCCTCCATTAACTTGTATGTAAATTAATTCCAACTTCATTCCATTGTTTAATTCTTGTGCATGCATATTTTAATGATCCTTCTTCATATTTTCATCCAAATTTCTACATATGCAGTTAAAGCACTTAGCGGTTCTATAGTAGTAGAGGTGCAAAAAGGTGTAGCGGGGAAATAGCAGGGATATAGCGGAGGTGCAAAAATGTTCATTAGATGTAATACCAAATATTTGAAAATTAATTAATTATCTTTCTAACATTATATGTGTACGAGAAACTAATACTAATCAATCTTATATAACACAATCAAGGAATATAGTTATGCGTGTTGAATTTGATGAGTGTAATTGATTGTTACCATATGTTAGGTAAATATGCCTTAAATTTAGCCCTTAAAGTTAAATTTACTAATTTTCTTAAAAAGAGAACCAGTCAAATCAAGCTCTGTATATTAATACTGCTAAAGTGGATGCTAAATAGCATTGATTTAGCGGATGCAGCGGAAAATAACAGGGCTAGAAGCGGACCTACTGTTCATCAGCGCTAAATTGAAATAGCATAGCAGTTGAAGAGCGCTATGGGCTATAGCTGGGATATTACGGGGATTTAGCGGGGCTTTAACTGCATATATTTCTACAAAATAACATGAAAATGAACAAGTAAATTTCAAAAAAAATTAATATATGCACAAATGATCAATTTGCTCCAATATGAAGATGGATGCATGATAATTTGAGAATTTGGGTTTTTGGATAAAACGTGTTAAAATACCCATTATGATCATTCATTTAACTAACTAAATAAATAAATATGTGAATATAAATGTGCATTTTTACGTGCGACATCAAATACCCATACACTTATCTTTTTATTCGTCCTCAAATAAAGAAAAAAACTAAGATAAATCCACTTTCGTAGGAAGCGCGATTGCATTAAGCGTATGCAACAAGCCATTAAACCTATGGGTGTCCCCAGTAGGATGAGTGTTGTCTCGTGGGGACTTTCAACGTATAATACCCACAAAATACGAATGCAATGCAAAAATTTCCTTAATGCAAGTTTATTTACAAGATGAATGCAAGTTTTCAAAAGAATATTTACAAATGGGTAATTTACGTTTCAATTTGATACGAGTGAGTTAGATACAAGTTTGGGCCATCACTATGAAATTTCAGTCCTTTACTAATGAAAACTTCAAACAAAAGTCCGGTTATCATTACAATCCCCTCTAGCTTTACCAGTTGTTTCGGTTGAAAACATAGTGCAATTATGAAATGAATACTATAATTGATTATCTGGGTTTTCAAAGTGGTGTCATTATTTCTTTTTGTATAACAAATCTAATCTAAAAAGTCAAGATAGTTCTTGGGTTTTATTTGCTTACTCTCTCTTTATTTTGAAAAATATTCACATTATTATTAATTACAAGCACCTAACTCGGGTAAACCGAGACCAGCTATACAATCCATGCACCGCCTTTTGAACTGACGTGAGAAAAGTACAAAGCATGGTGATGCACAAACTTATGTGCAATGTGCATGCCCAATCGACTGTAGGTGTTGTGTAACAACCCGGAATTTTGATAATAAATAGCTATTTAAAAAGCTCAAAAATAGAAATTTCTGCAAACGATGGAATTTGACCATGAAACTTTAACAGTTTCGTTCGTCTCGAAACTCTAGTCAACTTTCATATTTGGAGTTTCGCGAACAGAGTCCGTATGAAAAAGTTACGGACGAAATACGAAAACGGACAGAAAATAATTAAATAGAATAATTAATATATATTATAACATATATGAACAGCACACCTGGGCATTGATTGACCAGGCGGTCGACTGTCGTGGTCGACCTACTGGACGATTATATGCCCAGTGGCGGTTGGTTTATATAGGGTTTTGTCTATAATATTATATAAACGGATGAACGGATATACCTTAAAATTGATCTCATGGTTCTAGGCCATTTCCACCCTATAAATAAACGGGTAGAACCTCACTCTTTTTTCCATTCAAATCTATGAAGGCATCGGAGCTCTGCCATTTTTCTTCCTCTTCTAACCTAATTTTTAAATAAAATATATTTGTACATATACCAAATCAAATCGAAATCATATGTAATTAGGAAGATGAATAGATTCAATGGAAGAGAATGCTCAATGATAGATTCTTCGCTCTCTTCCCATTTTCTTACATTTCTACAGATCTAGAATTTTTTCCTCTTTCTAGATAAACTGTAGATTTATAAGAATTTAGGGATTGTAAGCCTAAAAGTGTTCAAAACTGAGAAATTGGAAGCAATAAGGTGAGTGGGAAATTTATGAATACAGATATAATAATTTACCTATTTCGTTTAAATCCAATCTATGTTTTATGCCTATCAGATCTGTTATTTAAATAGTTGTAAGTTGTGGTAACCATCAGATTTGATTATGAATATGTTTGAAATTGGTAAATAATAAAGTTGTGATTATGTATAAACATGAATTATAGGATTTTTATATAAATTCTCACATATTCCTACAAGTTATGTCATGAATTATGAAATATGTTGTATATGCCACATAGCACTGTGGATCTTGAAATCATCCCCATTAAACATAAATTTGTTGTAGTTATGTTCTGGATTTTTAGTTCAGTGCTGAAATATGAAATATGTAAACTTGGATGAAAAGATGAATTTGTGTATTATGTAGTGGTGAGAATAAAAGAAATATTCCTTGTTTACAATCAATATTGTTGGGTTTTTGGCTTAAACATTGTAAACTATTTCGTATTCCTCATTTTTAAATAAAGAGGCACTATTTTAGAATCACAAGAAGTATGACAAAAAGAATTAAAAAGGGAAAAGTGGTGCAATGGTACATATATAAATAAAAACATGTTTTATATGTAGTTTTCATTGGACTATTCCAAAATAAAAATACATTACATGTATTTCTTGTGATTTGGAAATGTGTCAATTCCACAAAATAGGCATGATTTACAGTGATTTTGGCTAACGATCCTTGTGAGACTTGAAATCTTTTGACAAGATTGAATATAAAAAGGGAATGTTTGGTTAATTGATTAGACCAAATGATAAGTATTGCAAAATAAATAATAATTAAATATTAATAACTACGTTGACCGCACGAAAACATAAAAATGAATGTATACATAATCCGTCCAAATCAGCGTAAAATGGTAAAATATGCATTGTATTAAATGTTGAATGGTATTCATTTATGGAATCGTACATGCAAATTATATTCCATACTTAATGAATATATTTATGGCGACTGTTGTAGCGATTAGCGTAATTGATTGCTATAAAAGAGGCCATAAATAAATAATTAACAATTGTGACCAATGTTGAATGATTGGAAAAGAATGTGTAAATATAATCCATTTTGAATTAATATATTTGCGGCGACCATTTGTAGCAAAAATATAATTAATTGTCATAAATGAGACCGCAAATAAAGTAATAGCCATTGTAACCAACATTGATTTAGGGAAAAAATTGTGAATAGGAAAATGGTTACAATTCCTAAAATAAATTAAGATAACTGTTGTGGACCCCAATTAGGAAATTTAAATTATAACCGCATTTATGCACGAGGTTAAACTCAACTTGTGGTGTAAGCCTACCCAGAAACAACCAGAAAATCCAGCAACCACAGGTAGTCAGTTTAATGTGAGGGGTCTAATGCATAAATATAATCGTACTAAGGAACGAGGTTAAATTCACTTGTGGTAGAAGTCTGCCCGAGACTGACCGGCATATCCAGCACGCACAGGTAGTCAACTTAATGTGAGAGGCCTGGTATATAAAAATTTATATACATATATGTAACGGTCAATAAATAAATAAGAATAGGAATTTTCCGTTGGGGTACAATAAATAGATAACTTGGGACTGATAAATAGTTGGCTTAGGAAAATATGACAGTTAGAGTCATAAAAGGGAAATAAAAAGGAAATAAAAAGAAATGGGTGTCAAAAGGGGGATTAATAAATTTTGATTGTCATTCAAATTCCAAGTCCAAATTAGGGAAGAAATTTAATAAATATCCTAGAGAAAAGGGAATATAATATTCCTTATTTATTGCAATAAAACTTATAAATTAAAATATAGTTGGACTTAGTAGGTTAATAATATAAGACATTATTTACTATATAAACTTGTGATACAAATAAATTGGGTATGTATAGTATTTCCGTATAAAGGAATTAAACGGGAATGACTTAATAACATAGCCTACTTTATCCCAAAAAGGGAAAGGTGTTAAAGGCAAATGGGGGACGAACGAATAACCTTCGCGTATAGTCCGCTTCATTAGGTCTTAAGTGTCTAAGGTTGAGGAGTCCCCCCTGAGAATAGGTCTTTCAGTTTAGGAGTCTTAATTAGCAGGTGTGTGTGGGCCTACCCAAACCTGGAAACTAAAAACGTCAGAAATGGCTACCTATCCTACGGTAAGTAATAAGCGACTAAGGGGTTTATCTAAACATGTCAGCTAGAAGGTATAACAAACGATCAGATACCTACTCTCAACTTATGTGAGGTAAGGGTATAGGCGTGAATGATGGAAGCCTTAACTAGTAGGGCCCGTAGCTAGTGCCTCTAGTTTTATGTTAACATTTAATATATTATCGAGGGTTAATAAGTGACCAATAGGACCGCTTAGGATATTAAGTGATCAGGGAGAATCCACCCTATCTATCATTTATAGTGAGGCATTAACTAATAAAGAATAGTAATTGAGGAAATAAATAGAAAACCAGTAATTAGGGGTCCACTCTTGATACAATTAGCTAGTTAAACTCTTGTATAAATGCTTCAAAAACATGTATGTAAATGGCCTATCTCGGTAATATAATTTGGGAATACTGCTTCGGGCTAAATAGTAAAGTCGTGCGTAAACATTTACTAGGTTGGGCTGGAAACACTAACCTGGTTAGACATACAATTTGGGTTGAACCAAACGAAATATATTTGTGTTATAGACTGTGTTGTACATTTCTTAGTCACTAGAACTTATTGTTTTGACCCCCTCCCCCTCTTCATTAAAACCTCCAAGTTTTATAGAGAAGGTTGGGTTCTCAGAGAGGTTGAAGTTTGGCTTCGGTTCTTGTTCTCTCTCATGCTCGGTATTGGCAAACTGACTTACTTTGAAAAAGGTAGTTACTTGAGTTAATACTAGTTTATCCTATTTTGTTTCCACTGTGAGTTTTCTATATTGTCTTCTGATTATGCTTATGCTCATTTGTTCCACGTACCAGATATACATGCTCCATGCTTGGATGTGTTTAAGTTTTGATTTTTGTCAAAATTTGGGTGCAGAAAAGTGTGGGATGTTACATTTGGTATCAGAGCTTAGGTTAAACGATCAGAGGAATTAGTCAAATTAGGAATCGTGAGAGAACGTAATTTGATTTTCTTTTCTATTTTTCTTCATCTTTGTTACTCGACTTTAGTTTATTTCGACAATGAAATTAGTCATGGGCCTAATTATATAAAATGGGCTTTGAGCAACAAAGGGTTGAATTATGTTGAGTTCGGGTTTCTAGCCAATTCTGTCTTACCCCACAGTACATTGGTGATTTCGCCATGAAGAGCATGAGGACGACATATGGTGGATTCCGTTGATTCGAGATTGGAAACTGGAATAATATATTAATATAAAAAGCTATCTACAACCGAGGTAGTCATGAATTTCTGGTACGGTTTCATTAGTAGTTCAAGTTAAGACCATTTCTCGATCCAAAACGGGGACAAAACCCATGTTAATATGTCGTACCCATTTCAGAATTATAATTACAAGGTTTATCCATTTGTTACTTCATTAAAATTCTGAATTTGCCTTTGCTGAAATATTCAATTGAATTCTTAGCCTTGTATTCGTGGAAATTTATTTTTAAAACTATTTGAAAAATAAAAATGGTTTTCAACGGTTTTGAAATACGGTTTAGAAAAATAGTTTGCGAAGATATGGTTTTAAATTCTTAATCTATTCGTGTTTAAAAAAAAATTGGGGCCCTTCGGTAATTTTAGGAAAGAAGGAATTGAAAATAGCAAGGAAAATATCACTAATACTCAAGAATAATAAACATCTATCCCTTGTGATTTTTAATATACCTTTTCCCATATATATTGGATAACTTATTAAAGTTATCAAAATAAATCTTAATTATTTTTAAGCTCCAATATTTTTGAACACGAAAAGGTTTTTCTAGTTTAAAATATAAAACTGGAATATAAATAGTAATAATAAAATGGATTTACAAATACGAAACCGTTAGTTTATAAATAAATCCCATTTTGGGAAAAGTTTTAATTTTTTCTTCAAAATCCTCCTTTCGGATTTTAGGGTATTTAATTTCGAGAATCGTCTGTTTGTTATCAGCTAGGTAAGGGGAAATCTGTTTTAAATTATATTACGGATTTTTAGCTGAATTATTTTAGGAATTCGTTCGTTCATTGTGTAGTAGTAGCATCGTTGTTGCGACTATATATCATTGGAGTCGGTTTGGAGTTTAACTACGGTCTTTAATTACCGTGGTGTTGAGGATAATTATTTCGGATCGCGTAATACAATGCGGGACGATTAATATTTTAATATGCCCAAATAAGGTCAAGGTCCAACCTTTAACCAAACCCCATTTAGTATTTGACCATTTAGTGCTATACTATGACGGTCAATTAATTGATGAGTTTTGGTACAACTTGGACTTAGGACTCAACCATAAAAGTTGTGTCTAAATTACCCCCTTAACTTCCTTCTTTCGTCCTTCCTTCCTCATCTAGCTGAACCATATCTCTATCCTTCTTCTCTTTCTTTGTTGTCGCCTCGTCTCCTCTTTTTCGCACTTGTTTGCACATTAGATCTTGCCTCACTAATATTCCAAGATCTAATTTCTTCTTTCCAACCATTTCTTGGCCTATGATACCTAATTGAGCTATCCAATCTTACTCATACCATTTAAGTCTCATCCTTAGGGAGAGATCATTTGGTTGGGTTGGTTTGAGCAAAAAGTTCTTACCACTTTAGGGCTAATAAAATTTGGCAAGGCAGTTGGGCTTGCACCGACCCATTGCTCGAGATCTTAAAATTTGGTTGTTGTTTGTGCTGCATCTGTCTTTGCTGTACCTTGTTCGAATAGGTTCTTTCGAATGCGATCGTTGTTTCGGAGAGGAAGATTGAGCTATCTTTTGATGGTTTTTCCGAGGAGAACCTCGATGAGGTTTTAGAGGAATCCGTGTTGAATGCGGACTTGTAGGGTCTTTTTTTTGACCGACTTTGGAGATTTTGCAGCATATCTCTTTTTCTTAGTGTCAGTTTTTGTGTTTGGGAGACTATGTTCGACCTTCCCATGCAGACGTGTGAACCATTCAGCACATCGTTATATAAATGGGAAGTTATGATTAGATTTGTCTCATGATGCGGAAATCAATCCTTTGCTTGATCAGGTGTAACCATCATTTAGTGCCGCATCATATTCAATTCAGCTTGTTGTTCTATGTATTGTCTCATGTATTGCTTTATGTAAATTCAGCTATTCACAGTTGTCTGTAGGCAATAGTAGGTGGGTTTCCATGAGAAGCAGTTTTGTGGTAGGTTTCTTTTCTCATCATAAATTCTCTCTTAGAAGAGATAATGATGTGGGAATCTCAATAACACCAACAGTGTTTGTAACACGAGATTGAGCATTTTTACTACCATGATATGGTTAATTAAAGATCATAAATATTGGTTTGAGCTCCAGCCGCGGAGCAAGACATCACGTTATGTATAACAGTTGTTTTGGGAGTTTTGGTGTTGTTTTGTTGTTATCCCTTTCCAGCATCGGGTTCTTGGTTGTGGTGGTTCGTGCTTGTAACTATTAGTGTTGTTAAAATCGCATGACTTAGGTTGATGAGATTTCTATGTTTGGAGATGTTTATGTCATTCACGCATACCTGTCTGAATGAAATCTCATTTTTCTTATCTAAACTAACAGTTGTCCTAGGGCTGGAAAGAATAGAATTTTGTGTTGGATAAATTTTAGCAAAGGACTGGTTTTGCGTTGTTCTCGTCATAGGTATATAAATAAATAAATCACTGTTCCTTGTTAAAGCTAAAATTTATTTTGGTCTTTTTGTGTGTTTGATTTCAGTTTTCCCATTTTGGCGTGACTGACTTCCTTTTTTTTTTCTCGTCAACATGTGACTTGAATCGTTTAAATATCTACAAAATACAATTTTAAAAGTTTATGGAAAATAATGTTTGATAAAAAAACTTTTTTATTATTTTCTTATTTTTATAGGAACATGAAACAGTTTTGAAATGAAAATTTCAAAATAGACATGATAAGCTTTTAAGCGGGAATTTATTTT
Organism: Allium sativum; assembly: GCA_030737875.1. Lineage (NCBI taxonomy): Eukaryota > Viridiplantae > Streptophyta > Magnoliopsida > Asparagales > Amaryllidaceae > Allium > Allium sativum. The sequence continues at coordinate 37,610,584 of CM060912.1, forward strand.
TATGAAAAAGTTCAATTTTTAGGCACATGGATAGCGTAAGGAAGATGTTTGGATGCTTTTTGTATGCGTTTTAGCAGTACAATAGGACCGACAATACGATAAAAACATTAACGACAACATGGAAAAGGCAGTTTTGGCATTGGAAACGCTGTTTCCATACCTTGTCAACGATGCACGAGAGTTATTAATTAAGTCATTTTACGTTTAGAACTTGTTTTAATCCTCCTTTACAGTCTACAGTTGGAAAATTTTGAAGTATTTTGAGTAATTGAGGTGAAAATTCCACTGTAGGGAGGGAATTGGAAAATTTGTAAGCAGGAAAAATGTTAAATTTTTTGGCTTACGTTTCCTTTTTTCGGTTTAGGAGAAATTAAATAGGAAACGATTAGATTGCATGACGTTTTGAATGGTAGGGTTTTGATGCAAAATTGGTTGCTTCGCACTTTTATTAGTAATTGTGTGAAGGTTATGGATAAAAAAGAATTTTCAGAATTTGCATTCATATAGAACTGCCGGTATATTTAGGATGTTTTGCATCATGTTTCTGAAAGTGTTTTAAAAATCTCAATGCATACATATAGAAGGCCCAATTTAGAATCATCTTGCATGCATGTTTTATGGTTGAAATGCATTAAGTACACCATGCACATATACACATGGTTGCAAAGTGGATGCATACAAATTGGTTGTGTATGATAAGATAACTAGGTGTCAGAATTTCGGGACGAAATTCATTTTAAGGGGGGAAGAATGTAACAACCTGGAATTTTGACAATAAATAGTTATTTAATTAGAAGCTCAAAAATAGGAATTTCTGCAAATGATGGAATTTGACCACGAAACTTTAACAGTTGCGTTTGTCTGGGAATTCCGGTCAACTTTCATGTTTGGAAATTCGCGAACGGAGTGCATATGAAAAGTTACAGATAAAATACGAAAACAGACGAAAAATACTTAAATAGAATAATTAATACATATTATACCATAAATGAACAGTCGACCTGGGCATTTTATTGCCCAGGCGGTCGACCATAGCGTCCGACCTACTGGGCGATCAGATGCCTAGTGGCGGCTGGTTCATATAGGGTTTTGTTTATAATATTATATAAACGGATGGACGGATATAAATTAAAACTGATCTGACGGTTCTAGGCCATTTCCACCCCTATGAATAAAGGGGTAGAGCCTCACTCTTTTTTACCATTCAAATCTATGAAGACAGCGGAGCTCTGCCATTTTTCTTCCTCTTCTAACCTAATTTCTAAATTAAATATATTCATACATATACCAAATCAAATCAAATTCATATGGAATTGGGAAGATGAATATATTATTTGGAAGAGGATGCTCAACAATAGGTTCTTCGCTCTCTTCCCTTTTTCTTACATTTCTACAGATATAGAATTTTCCTCTTTTTAGATAAACTGTAGATTTATAAGAATTTGGGGATTGTAAGCCTAAAATGTTCAAAACTGAGAAATTGGAAGCTATAAGGTGAGTGGGAAATTCACTAATACAGATATAATCATTTATCTATTTCGTTTGAATCCAATCTATGTTTTATGCCTATTAGATCTGTTATTAAATAATTGTAAGTTGTGATAACCATCAGATTTGATGATGAATATGTTTGAAATTGGTAAATGATAAAGTTATGATTATGTATAAACATGAATTGTAGGATTTTTATATAAATTCTCACATATTCCTACAATTTATGTCATGAATTATGAAATATGTTGTATATGCCACATAGCACTGTGGATCTTGAAACCAGCCCCATTAAACATAAATTTGTTGTAGTTATGTTTCAGATATTTAGTTCAATGCTGAAATATGAAATATGTAAATTTGGGTGAAAAGATGAATTTGTGTATTATGTAATGGTAAGAATAAAAGAAATATTCCTTTTTTACATTCAATATTGTTGGGTTTTTGGCTTAAACATTGTAAATTATGTCGTTTTCCTCATTTTTAAATAAAGAGGCATTATTTTAGAATCACAAGAACTATGACAAAATGAGTTAAAAAGGGAAAAGTAGTGCAAAGGTACATATAAAAATAAATACATGTTTTGTATGTAATTTGCATTGACTATTCCAAAATAAAAATATAGTACATATATTTCTTGTAATTTGGAAATGTGTCAATTCCACAAAATAGGCATGATTTACCGTGATTTTGGCTAACGGTCCTTGTGAGACTTGAAATCCTTTGACAAGACTGAATTTAAAAAGAGAATGTTTGGTTAATTGATTAGACCAAATGATTGATTTAAAAATAAGTATTGCAAAATAATAAATAAATAAAAAATTAATAACAACGTTGACCGCACGAATACATAAAAATAAATGTATACATAATCTGTCCAAATCGGCGTAAAACGGTAAAATATGCATTGTATTAAATGTTGAATGGTATTCATTTATGGAATCATATATGCAAATTATATTCCATACTTAATGAATATATTTATGGCAATCGTTGTAGCAATTAGTGTAATTGATTGCTATAAAGGAGGCCGTAAATAAATAATTAATAATTGTGACCAGTGTTGAATGTTTGGGTAAGATTTAATTATACAATTATGTGTAAATGTAATCCATTTTGAATTAATATGTTTGCGGTGACCATTTCTAGCAAAAATATAATTAATTGCCATTAATGAGACCGCAAATAAAGAAATAACCATTGTAACCAATATTGATTTAGGGAAAATAAATGTGAATAGGAAAATGATTACAATTCCTAAAATAAATTATGATAATTGTTGTGGACCCCGATTAGGAAATTTAAATTATAACCGCATTTAGACACGAGGTTAAACTCAACTTGTGGTGTAACCCTTCCAAGAACCAACCGACAAATCCAACAACCACAGGTAGTCAGTTTAATGTGAGGAGTCTAATGCATAAATATAATCATACTAAGGCACGAGGTTAAGTTCATTTGTGGTAGAAGTCTGCCCGGAACCGACCGACATATCCAGCATGCACAGATAGTCAACTTAATGTGAGAGGCCTGACATGTAAAAATATATATACATATATGTAACAGTCAATAAATAAATAAATAAGAATAGGAATTGTTGTTGGTGTACAACAAATAGATAACTTGGGACTGATAAATAGTTGCCTTAGGAAAATATGACCGTTAGAGTCATAAAAGGGAAATAAAAAGAAATGGGTGTCAAAAAGGGGATTAAGAATATTGATTGTTGCTTAAATACTAAGTCTAAATTAGGGAAGAAATTAAATAAATATCCTGGAGAAAAGGGAATATAACCTTCCTTATTTATGTCAATAAAACTTGTAAATAAAAATATAGTTGGACTTAATAGGTTAATAATATAAGACATTATTAATCATGTAAACCCGTGATACAAATAAATGGTTACGCATAGTATTTCCGTATAAAGGAATTAAATGGGAATGACTTAATAACGTAGCCTACTTTATCCCTAAAAGGGAAAGGTGTTAAAGGAAAATGGGGGACGAACGAATAACCTTCGCGTATAGTCCGCTTCCTTGGATCTTAAGTGGCTAGGGCTGAGGAGTCCACCTAAGAACAGATCTTTCAGTTTAAGGGGTCTTAAATGGCAGGTGTGTGTGGGCCTACCCAAACATGGAAACTAAAAATGTCAGAAATGGATACCTATCCTACGGGAAGTAATAAGCGACTAAGGGGTTTATCTAATAAGGTCAGCTAGAATATATAATAAACGTTAAAAATACCTACTCTCTCCTTATGCGGGGTAAGGGTATAGGCGTGAATGACGGAAGCCTTAACTTGTAGGGCTCGTAGCTAGTGCCCTCTAGTTTTATGTTAACATTTAATATATTATCAATGGTTAATAAGTGACCAATAGGTCCGCCTAGGGTCTTAAGTGATCAGGGAGAATCCACCCTATCTATCATTGATAGTGAGGCATTAAATAATAAAGAATAGTGATTGAGGAAATAGATAGAAACCCGGTAACTAAAGGGCCCACTCTCAATATATTTAACTAGTTAAACTTTGGTATAAAGGCTTCACAAAAATGTATGTAGATGTCCTATCTCGTTAATATAATTTGGGAGTACTACTTTGGGCTAAATAGTAAAGTCGTGCGTAAACATTTACTAGGTTGGGCTAGAATCACTAACCTGGTTAGGCATACAACTTGAGTTGAACCAAACAGAATATATCTATGTTATAGACTATGTAAATTCCTTAGTCACCAGAACTTGTTGTTCTGACCCCCCTCCTCAAAACAACATCCAGGCTTCGCAGAGAAGGTCAGGTTCTCAGAGATGTTTAAGTTTGGCTTTGGTTCTCATTCTCTCTCATGCTCGGTATTGGCAAAGTGACTTACTTTGAAAAAGGTAGTTACTTGAGTTAACACTAGTTTATCCTATTTTGTTTCATCTGTGAGTCTTCTCTATCGTACTCTGATTATGCTCATGCTCATTTGTTGCAGGTACCATATATACATGCTCCATGCTTGGATGTGTTCAAGCTTTATTTTTTGTCAAAATTTGGGTGCAGAAAAGTGTGGGGTGTTGCATGTTATTTATTATTGTTATTTATCCACCTAACTTAGGTGAACCGAGGCCTGATATACCAACCATGCACTGCCTTTCAGACTGACGTGAGGGGAGTACAAAGCATGGCGAGTGTATACATATGTGTGTACACCTATTGACTATAGGTGGTTTTTATTAACTCTTTTTCTTCTTCTTCTTCTTCTTCTTCTTCTTCTTCTTCTTTTGCTTTTTTTTTGAAAGAGAGAGTTTTGCAAAATCTTCTTTAGCTCATTTAATTTTGACGACTAAAAATGTTAACATAAATACTTTAAGTCAACCACTTTTTAATCAAAGATAGCAATTTAGAAAACATTTCATAAATATCACGTATTAGTTGCCCTATATACTAGTTACACTAAAATTGTTCATAATTCAAACTTTTCTTTCGTTATCCATTAAGAGGTGTAATATTCCAAAATAAATCGATTTAATGACCAAAATCGTATGTTTACTTCATCGTGCCCATTTAAAAGTAAATTAAAATGAATTTTTGAATTTTTTTTGGAATGAAAAAAAATCAATGCAAAACCAAAATAAATATGTAACTCCTCTCCACACTTGATTTGGATTGTGTCCCCACAGTCAACCCAAGTAAAAGGAGAAAAGGAAATGAAAATTTTGAAAATATACCATATATTTACTAGAAACAGTTATTATTTACACTATATCAGAAAATATACCGACAAGAAGTAAATGAAATGATCTTCTAAAGACCAATTCGTTTGTCTCTTCAAGTATGAGAGACACAGCTTAAGCTTGGAAAACCAAATCGTAAAAAAATTCGAAGTTGAATGTAGATTTGGAAAAACGAATGTCACTTTATTAAAAATCATGTGAGTTGTCTTATTTTGGTAATAAATTGTTGAAGTTCAAGTTTATTTTCACCAATTTCAAATTTAAGCCCATCATTGATAAATTCTTCAAAATTATTGATTTTAAAGTCAAAATGGTGATGTAACTCTACCCCTTCAAAATTCGACAACTCATCTTCGAAAAGTCCAAAAAATTCGTGTTCATTTAATTCATCTTCCTTTGAGTTATTCACAACTTCATTGCATATATCATTTTCAAAGTCTAAAGTTGTTTGAAATTCGTTATTTTTAGAAAAAGGGAGAACGAATTTGAGATTTAGTTCCACCCTCTCAAAAGAATTGAAATCCAACTCAATTACCATGTTTCAACCACTTCGTTAAGATTGTCATTTTGAATTTGAAAAGTCATTATTTGAAAATTGTCGATTTTGGTACAAGATGGATTATTATTTGAATCGTCATATGTTGGGATTTGATTTTGTTTCTTACGAAAATTCAAGTAGGTTTTAAACAACTAATCCATGTGATTATCGTAAATTTCGTTCATTTTCTCAATAAAATCAAATTTATAATTATTTACTTGAAAATTTTCAATCTGAACTTGTTGAGAACAAAAGATTTATGTTGCACCACAATTGAAATTATTCCCATTGCCAAAATCATTTAAAAATTTATTCATATTTCCATTTTGAATTTGAAATTCATTTTGGAGTTCGAAATTGAACTAGCAAAGGGTATAATCAAAATCATTTGAAATTGGAAGTGAATTCAAGTTTTGATTATTTTGAAAATTTCAACTTGAATTGTTGCACAAGTATGAATTACACCATTCATGTAATCTTTGATTCTGTTATGTGCTCGTTTCAATTAAAGATTCAACATTTGTTTCAAGATTTGAGGGTTTGTTGTCATTTTGAAAATTTTGTGGTGCAAAATCCGAACATTTTGTAAATAGTTGTTATTAAAATATCCATATGAATTTGGTGTGAAATTATATGAATTACATTGATTTTCACAACTATCGTAAAATTCTGTTGAGTAAGGAAATCCAGACATTTTCAAGAAAATAGTTCCCTTTTTTTTGAATTTTTTAAAAAATAAAAGGAAATAAAACTTTACAAATGGAAAGGTTTTTTATCTTTGGTTTTCTGATATATTTTTTGGATTTTTGAATGATTTTTTAAAACAAAATGCTCAAAAAACGAAAAGAAGTTATTTACAAATGGACCTTTTTTTCTTTGGAATTTTTTAAAGATTTTTTGTTTTTTATATATGCATGATCCTAATGCAACTATATGAATGCAAACGACATATTTACAAATCTTCTAAAATTAAATAATGACGCTTTGATTAATGCTTTTAGGAAATAAAAATAAAATGAGATGAATGCAAAACAGAAAATAAACGTGAATTAACAATGCAACTACGAATGAATTTTTGTTTTGATTTTGGATATGTGATTTTTTTCGTAAATGCAAATGCAAGCAAACAACAATGCAAGATAAACAAAAACAGAGTTAGAACATGATACATGAGCATGCAATATTTTTTTAGTAATTTATTTAGCGACAACATTTTTTTTATTTTCAGTAAGCGCGGTAAAGCAATGCAAACAAGCTATCCTCTTCCGCTAAGTTCTGCAATCTAAAAAGATTTTGTATATAAGGATATATTGAGATCAAAGACAATCGCTGAAATCAAAATGCCAACATTTGAAAGAAAAAAAACACTCACAAATGCAAAATCGGAAATGAAAACAAAATGACGAATTGTTTCTAAAAGACTAAAGACAAAGTTAACCCAATTTTTTTAATTGAATCTTCCAAGCCCACTAACTAGCAGCCCACCTGTTTATAAAATAGCCCCCCATTTTCCATTCTATATTCAGCAAAAATACATGAACCAAGAGAAGAGATAAAATCGAAAATCAAATTCCCAAAACGCTTTTAATTTGTTTCAAAAATTCATTCAAAAAATAGGCGCTAGAACTACATGACGATGCGATTTGTTTTGAAAGCCGGTCGGTGATGTTGGAGCTGGCATTAGAGGAATTTGCATGGTGGTTTGTTTGGGTTTTTCGTGGTCGGCAGTAGATGGGTTTGAATCAAAGACAGGGATTTTGCATTCTTTTTTTGGGGAGTCTAGGCAGTTGGTAGATTCGGGGAAATCGAGATTGGAAGGCAAAGGCGGTACTTGTTGAAGGTTTGGTGTCTTAGGTTTTGGGTAGTGAGTGGTAGTAATGAATGTGAAGAGTTATTGGTGCCTGTGGCCTTGAAAGTAGGAGGAAGTGTGTTTGGTGTATGTATGGTGATGTAGAAACAAGCAAGTTGGATGGGATAATGACAGTGGTTTTCAGGTAGTGGTTTTAGATTTGTTGTATAAAAGGCGGTGTGTTTGCTGTGAAGTGGTTGTGGAGTGGATTTGCGCCAGTTCAATGGTGGTTGGTTTCACTGCGAGTTGTAGGAGAAGAAAGATGAGTTGGTGGAGTATAGTCTGATGTTTGTGTTGACCGACTATTCAAAGATATGTTGAGATGTAAAGGAGTGGTAATGGAAAGAAGTTAGTGTGACAGGGAGATAAGCCCAAGTTTATTGAGGTAGTTTACTGGTTTGTAGGAGAGCTTGCTTGGCTACTAGTGCAGTGTGGGTGGTGAACTACTTTTGGTGTTAATGACAGAGGAGGAGGTGTGGCTAGTTTTGTTCTTATTGATTGACTGGGTTTGGCTTTTGGGCAGTTTGTGATTGAAAGTGGCGATGAATGGAGATAGTTTGTAGTTGATGTAGGAGTGTAGAAGTGGGTTGTGTAGATGGTATGGATTTTGTGACAGAAACTGAAACAAGTTGTAAACAAGTAACAGAAGAAATTAAAATACAACTGTAATAGAAAAAGGATCAAACTGTTAAAACAGAAGTTGCAAACAAGTTGTAATGCATAGCCACCCAAATTGTAATACAGTTTTGATTTTGAAATGTAGAAACTGAAATTCACACTCAATGAATGATCAACTGCAGTTTTTTTTAGTAGTTGGTTGTGAAATGAAGTTAGAAAGGAGTATGAAAAAAGAGCACAGAATTGACTTGAACCTAACAAAGAAACAAAACAAGCACACTGAATTAACTTAAATCTGCGAGCAAATGCAACTAACACATGATAATAAACAGAGAAACAAACTGAGAATGCAAAGAAAATGAAAAAACGGAGATTTTTTTTTTAAAATAAAAAGAAAGGAAAACAAAGAGTGTATGAAAATAATGAAATAAACACACATACAAAATCAAAAGTGAAAAAAATGAAACAAAACAAACACACAATCTTTTTTTTTTTTTTTTTTTGAAAAGAAAAGAACAAACAAGAATATTAATTCGAAGAATAAAACTAAAATTAAATTCCTCCCCCGGCAACGACGCCAAAAACTTGTTCGACGATGGAAATTCTATCGGTATAGAAAACCATCGAACGAATTTGGAAATAAATCGTAAGAGCTCAGTGTACACTTGTATTACATGGCGAATACTGGTCGATCCGCCGAGAAAGAAATAATTTTAAGTTCTATTCAATCGAATTATACCACTTGAAATTTGATTAATTAAAAATTACAAAAGTAACAACAAAAATAAGCACAAGTTGAGACTAAAACTATGTAATTAAAAATCAATTTAGAGGCAAATAAACTTTCCTCTTTTTTCACATAAACTAACATAAATTTTCATGATGATCCCTTTTTAATTTATGTAGAATTAGTGATGTATTTATCATAAGCATAGTCTATTTGTGTTATTAATTAACACGAATGAGACCATCAAACTATAATACACATCTGATTCCACTTTCTAACTTGCATGAAATATGACAAAGAAATGAAACAAAAATCTAATTTAAGTACGATCTATTTACTATTAAATAGTAACACAGATCATCAAATTTCAATTAACACTTCATTTTATTGCCATAATCATATTGCAGATGAAGAGGCAATTTATCAGTCATGAGATAAGCATAATCTATTTGTCTTAAACAAAGTAGACTATCAAATACATCATGAAAGACAAATGAACATAAACAACTACTCTCATGAAATAAAAAGAGATCATTAACATAAAAATTATGTTGAATCTATATTTACAAGAGGAAGTCTCATTACCCCTAAATTATAGGGATTTAGCACCTCATTTGTATCATGATTTCAACAAAAATTGATTTCAGCATGTAAAAACAACAAAAGAAAAAAGAGAACTAATTAACAAGCATAAATAAAACTAATATACTTACATGAATAGTAACTCTAAACTACTAACATAAAGAAATAAACATGAAATAAAAGAGCACTAATTAGAATTGCATAAAAAAGAAATACATAAGAGGAAAGTGGCTATGTAGCCATTAAAGAGAAAGAGAGCTTTGATCCTACAACTCTAGGAATAAAAGAGAGAGAGAGAGAGAGAGAGAGAGAGAGAGAGAGAATATTTGCATGCACATATAGAGGTATTTATACATGTTTTAAAACCCTAACCCTAATCCATATTTTTGGGAACTACCTACAATACCCCTTTCATGTAGAAGCTTCCATTTGTCTTTAGCTTAAAGTAATCATCCATTAAGTGTGTATAAAGATTTAGTGACCATTTGCATGTGGATTAGATCTAATTTGTACATTAAGGTAGGTGGGGTGTTCCATTAACGTGTTAAATTAATTCCAACTTCATTCCTTTGTTTAATTTTTGTGCATGCATATCTTCATGACCCTTCATCATATTTCCACCCAAATTTCTGCAAAATAACATGAAAATGAACAAGTAAATTTTAACAAAAATTGATATATGCATAAATGATCGTTTTGCCCCAATATGAAGATGGATGCATGATAATTTGAGAATTTTGGGTTTTTGGCTAAAACATGTTAAAATACCCATTATGATCATTTATCTAACTAAAACAAGAATAACTATGTGAATATAAATGTGCATTTTTATGTGCACATCAGATATATGCAATTTCTTCAATCCTAGTTTCTTTGCTACTTGTATTTTTCGGAATCTACAAAAAACTATTTGTAATGTCCACACACAAGGATAGAACCCCCACCTCACGTGTTGTTGATGACATTAAGAGCGTCGATCTTCAATAGATTGATGAAGCGGCGCAGCCAGTTGCCACAGAAGTTCGGGATCCATCTATATCGTAACCATGGTAGATACGGAGCATATGATGAAAGAGATATGGGGTAGCCATGTTATGTTATCCGTGGGTTCATAGAATAAAGATTTGACGAACTGGTAGAACAACTATCATAGGAGGAGTAAAAAGGATGTAGCTCCTCCAGTTTTAGAATTAGATAGCTCCCCGTCGACGGAGCAGATCCAAAGGAACAATAACAAAAGATGGATAGAATCAAAGTCAGTACTTTAAGGCAAGTATAGGGGATGATCTCAGTAGAAATATGCAGATCGATACTGATCCATCAAAAGGGATCAGATCAATCCAGCTAATTTTGCATGATGACATTGTTGTACTTCCAGGACATGCAACGAATGACCAAAGCATTGGAAATCTGGTGGCTTCTGTTGATTTACCGCGGAGGAACAAAAAAGGATCTACTGAATGAATGTTCCTCTCAAAGACTGGAGAAATTAGGCATCTTGAGGCAAATCGAGAAAGTTTGCCAGGCTAAACACTCAGGAAAAATCATGGTTACCTCCATCCAGCAGGTCTTAAGATTTGGATTTGTCTAACTTGGTTAGAAAACTTGTAAGAAAGAGAGTTAACATCAAATAAATGAGGATTGGGGGTATTCTGCTAAGTCCGAATCCTTTCGTAGAGGCAATTCTACACGAGGAGTATCATAAAGGTTTAAAATGCCAACGATGTCGTCATATGCTAGAAAGACGGATCTGAGGCAACATCTCATAAAGTATGAATTTCATACAAAATCCGTAGAGCTACCAATATTTCCAAATGTCGATGCTTCCCTATTTTCTTGAAGGAAGTAATGACACTGTAGTTTGCCTGGCTACCACCATGGTCGATATTATCTTCCAATTAGCTTGCAAAAAGGTACATTAAAATTTTCTGATGCGCACCACTCATTCAAAAGACATTATGTCGTGATATAATCTTCCAAGAGATGGAGAATCGCTCAAAGACTATCTACAAAGGTTCAATGTTTTTATGACTGAAGTGAATAATCCAAATGAGGATATCATTCTGATGGCGTTGGTTAGAGAAACACATCCCGATACAAAAATTGGATTATAGAGGAAATCCCTTCGAAATTGGTTTAGTTTTAACAAAAAGAAACATAGTATTTTGGATTAGAAGAAGCATAACATATCAATAAGAGATCTTATCCAAACATAGTATGTAGCTACCAACAATCTGGATGGAGTTCTGGTAAATTTTATGTTAACATAGATCCTCCGCCTTGTTTATCATTGGCTTCGACCCCGGATGAAGTCAGATATACTATTATGTCCCACATCCAGTCCTTCCTTAGCTCTCCCTCGGTCTCGGTTTCTGACCCACCTCTTCTTGTATTCATTCCTAGTCTAATAATTTCGTCGGATAGCTCTGACCATACCGCACCACCTTCCACAGCAGAAATACATGCTGGCATATTTGCTCTAAGCAAGGATAGTGCGAGTGGGCCAGATGGTTTCAACGGAGTTTTTTACAGGAGTGTGTGGCCAGTTATTCAGGTGGACTATTGTCTCGCCATTCAGTCCTTCTTCTCAGTTGGAGTTCTCCTTGCGGGGTGGACATCCACCAACTTGGTCCTCATCCCTAAATGCGACCAACCAAACTCTTGTGCAGATTTTCAGCCTTGTGTAATATCTCTAACAAGGTCATATCTAAGGTTCTAACCTCTAGGCTAGCACTGTTTCTCGAGTGTCTTATATCCTCTTCACATGCTGGGTTTGTAAAAGGACGTTTGACCACTAATAACGTCTGACCATGCCGCACCACCTTCCACAGCAGAAATATGTGCTTGCATATTTGCTCTAAGTAAGGATAGTGCGAGTGGGCCAGATGGTTTCAACGGAGTTTTTTACAGGAGTGTGTGGCCAGTTATTCAGGTGGACTTTTGTCTCGCCATTCAGTCCTTCTTCTCAGTTGGAGTTCTCCCTGCGGGGTGGACATCCACCAACTTGGTCCTCATCCCTAAATGCAACCAACCAAGCTCTTGTGCAGATTTTCAGCCTTGTGTAATATCTCTAACAAGGTCATATCTAAGGTTCTAACCTCTAGGGTAGCACTATTTCTCGAGTGTCTTATATCCACTTCGCATGCTGGGTTTGTAAAAGGATGTTTGATCACTAATAACGTCCTTTTAGCCCAGGAGCTGATTTCCCAAATTGATAAGAAGGTACGAGGCTCTAATGTGGTCATCAAGCTAGATATGGCTAAGGCTTATGACCGCAAGTCATGGTTCTTCATCATCAAGGTTCTGAGGGCTTTCGGTTTCTTGGAACCCTTTATCGATGTTGTTTGGAGAATTATTTCCAACTGCTGGTTTTGGATCCACTACTGGTTAAGAAGATACGAGGCTCTAATGTAGTCATCAAGCTAGATATGGCTAAGGCATATGACCGCAAGTCATGGTTCTTCATCATCAAGGTTCTGAGGGCTTTCGGTTTCCTAGAACCCTTTATCGATGTTGTTTGGAGACTTATTTCCAACTGCTGGTTTTCCGTTTTCATCAACGGATCCACTACCGGTTATTTTAGGTCCAGGAAAGGTCTTCGTCAGGGAGACCCCCTCTCCCCATCTCTGTTTGTCCTTGCTGCCGAGGCTTTCGTTCGAGGTTTGCACTCTCTAACGATAGCTGGGCACATTCATAGGTTCGGCATCCCTAGGGGTTGTCCTCTTATCTCTTCCTTGCCTTTCGCTGACGACATCATCATTTTTACTAATAGTAGTCGTCGTTCTATTCGTGGCTTGTTGGGTCTTATTCGACACTATGAGAGATGTTTGGGTCAACTCGTTAACTCATCTAAAAGCTGCTTCGTGCCTGCAAAAGACCTATCTACGGTTAGATCTTCCTGGATCGAAACTTCTAGAGGTTTCAAGGCGGCCCCGCTTCTGCTTCCTTACCTCAGTATTGTATTATATCGAGGCAGGAAACTCAACGCCATCTTCGATCCCCTAGCTGACAAAGTCAGGGGTAAGATCCTTCATTGGAATGCTTCCCTCCTCTCTCGGGCTGGCAGACTGGTTCTCATTAAGTATGTCCTTGAGTCTATGGGATCTCATATCTTTTCTTCTATGACTCCCATTGCTTCCTTCTTCCGCTCTTACCATTCCTTGGCTTCTTCCTTTTTCCGGGGAATCACGGACAATGCTTCTCGCCACCACTAGATTTCTTGGAACTCCATTTGTCATCCCAAAAGCGAGGGAGGCCTGGCCCTTCGTAACCCTCAGGACATCTGTTCGGCCTTTTCTTGCAAGCTTTGGGCGAGGTTCGGAGCGAACAACTCCCTCTGGGCGACATTCCTCCACGCCAAGTACTGTAGGCTGGCTGGTACGAATTACGACGGAGTCCCATCCTACGCTACTGAGACGTGGAAACAGATGCAATCCGTGAAGGCCTTAATGGATGCTCATGGGGGTGGTACCACTTGGGACGGCAGTTCTTTCTCGCATAGAGCGGCGTGGAATTCGGTGCGGACTCCTAGTCCACGTCTCCATCGTTTCTCTTTCGTTTAGAATGTTCGTATTACCCTGAAGGTGTCTCTGTTTATGTGGAAAACCTTGCATAATGGTTTACAAATAGATGAGAACCTCCAAAGAATTGACATGCTTTTCGTGTCCAGATGCAGGTACTACAATCCTGGATGCTCCGAATCCTTTTTTCATTTGTTGTTCTCTGGGTCCTGTGCCAGGGCTGTCTGGAATTACTTTGGGAATCTGATGGGTTTCCAAGGTAATTCCACCTCGATTGAAGATTCACTGAGATTCTATTGGTCCGGCATCTCAAGAAAATCTTTTCGATTGATCCTTCTTGGTCTTCTTCCTTGTCTGGCCAGTTGGCATATCTGGTGCTCACAGAATAAGGAAATTTTTGACGAAGTGGCTATGGACCCTCCTACCATTATCTGGAAAGTTAGGAATGATGTGTTCCTAGCGTTTCATGGTAGGAATTTCAGGGGCATCTTTGGATCCCACTCAAGGAGGTTGGTTGTTACCTTCGATGTCACACCGTAAGCAGCCACTCCCAGGCAGGTATTGGTTGATTTCTGGCTTGTGTGTTTTATGTGTACTGCCATTTTTTTTCTCTATCTCACCCGAACCCCCCTCCCCGATCTTATGTCGTTTGCTAGTTATGCAAGTCCTGGTTTTTAGGTTGTTGGATTTGGTCTGCTTGGAGCTGGATGGTGCATTCGTTTCTTCATCAAAGGTGAGATTTCTAGAGTAGGTACAACTGGAGATCTTGCTGGATCAGGAGTTTTGATGCTTTCCCAGGCTTCGCTAGCCTCACCAGATTTGAGGGAGCTTGTGGAGCAGGTGGTTTCGGAGGTTCAGGGCCATCAGTTCAGTTTTCCGAGCCTTTACCAGTTGCATCTCTTACACGGCTTGTCCGTGCTACAACACCATGCACGTTTCCTATGGAGCTAGGAGTTTTCATCGCCTATCTTCGAGTTGGTGTCCTCCTGTTGGGGATTCCTCTAACTTTCCTATTGCTTTGCTTGTGCTAGGCTGTTGTCCGTATGCTTGCTTTACATGTTTTTTGTTCCGTTTCTTTAGTTTATGTGTGTGCACGGTTTCTGCATTCCGTGGAAACCGTTTTTGCGAGCCGTTAGAGAGTGTCTAGACTCTCCCTTTTGTTATATTATATATTTCTTTTCTTAAAAAAGGTAATGGACAAATAAAGAACAATGAAATTGCTCGAATTAAGAAGCAGAATTCAAGAGGCATCTGAAATTCTCAACGTACGACGGTTACACTCCACTCAACAATTCAATTGAAAACAATTATTTTCCTACTCATGGTGTAGAAAAATATAGAAAGCCTGATTCGAGAAAATCAACATAGATAGCAAAGAATTGTAGGAAATTCTATCGATTCCATGGGACACATAATCACAACAAGAATGAATGCGGACATCTTTGTGACATGATTGAGGAGTTAATCAAAACGAAAAAGCTACAACCATATGGAAAAACACACACGATGACGGGTAAGGTAACTCTGGTTCCAAACGGGGAAAGCTACCCCTAGTACAGACGAATTCAAGTAGCTAGAGAAAAGATTTGTTATCAATCCATCATTGAAAATCCTCAATCAACCGAGGAGAGTTAGAATGAGATGGAAAGATATGTGAATGATATGTTGTGAAGTTATAGTGATTTAAAACGCACATTAATGACTTAGTGGAGACGTTAGGAGTTATCCAGAAATACAAAATGAAACTTAACCCTTTGAAATTATCATATGGCATTGCATTAGGGAAGTTTCGAGGCTTTATCTTCATTTTCCATGAAATTGGATCTAATATGAAGAAGATTAAAGCAATAAGGAATTTTTTTCACCTTAAAAATATAAAGGAATTTCAAAGATTAAATAAGAAGATTGTCATTTTGAGTTGATTCATCTCCAGAGTCATTGACAAATGCATTTCTTTCTTTGAGATGATCAAGATAGTAAGAAGGAATTCGCTTAGACGTAGGATTGTATAAATGCATTCCAGGCTCTGGAGGATAACCTAGAGAAACCTTTCATTCTACTAAAAATCATTTTAAGATAAAGATTTTTTATTTATCTTGTAGTGTTAGCGCTTATCTTAAGGGATGCACTCATGTATAAGGGCTCATAAATTTATTGAGCAATGTACTACATTAGTAAATGATTAACATAGGTAGAGAGGAATAACTCAAAAGTTTGAAAAGCTCTCATATTAGTCGTTAATCTCTTCAAGAAAGCCTTTTCCATACTTTCAAGCTCATTCTCTCAAAATTATGACTAACCAGCCTTTGAGACATGTCATGCAGCTACCGGAGTCTTTTATAAGGCTATTGAAATAGTAAATTGAATTACGCTAATTCAATATTACTTATCAAAGAGAAGTTGAAGGGTAAGCTTTGGTGGACTTTATTGCCGAATTCACTGTATTGAATGATAATCCAGGGAGTGTAATATTACGTGGAAGATGTACATAGATGGTGAATCTAATGAACATTGCTATAGTGCTGGAGTTGTTTCATTAAATATTGAGGAACATTCGATCTATTTCTCTTTAGAACACAACTTTCCTACAAAAGACAATGAGGCATACTATAAGGTTTTGATTATAGGTTTCAAGATTGTCAAAGACCTAGGAATGAAAACTTTAGATATCTTCTATAATTCCTAGTTAGTGGTATGCTAAGTCGGGGAAAAATTCCAAGTGAAAGGATCAAGATTGGATCTTTACCTAGACTTGTTCCCTAAGCAGCTTAGTGATAAATATTACATCATAATGCATATTCCTAGAGAAGAAATGTGAAAGATAGCTTAATAACTAAGCTGGCCACTTTTGGAGATGCACAATTCATTGGCCTAGTCTAAATGGAAGTAATGTCGGCTCCAGGCATCCACCAAATAGAAATTTATAGGAAAATTTCAAGGTCGAACTTGAGAAGGAGTATTGGATGACTCTGATAAAGAACAATTTATAGAAAGTGGTCTTTTCTAATAGAAAGAATGAAAAACATCGGCTTCCTCATAAAGCTTTGAGATATATCACGGAAGAAGGAGTGCTATATAGGAAGGGATTTGTAACAACCCGAATTCCGACAGATCGATTTTTTTTTCAAAATTCTAATCCATCGAAACTCGTGTTGGTTACTCTAGTATCCTACAGAAAAGACAAAGATATAAAATATATCAGAGCTCATAAAATATCTCGCAGCGGAATGGGTAAAGTATAATATAATCATAGTATAACCTTAACGTATTAATAATACTGCCTAACCAATATCCAAAGCTATCATATCTCTGCCACCAATCTAACCTGCTAGTATGTTATGAGGAGGGGGTCAGACACAGGTTCTGGTGACTGGATTTAAACTATGCATTTTGGATAACCCTACATATACCGTTCAATCACATTTTCTGATTTATTGGGTTACTTGGGTTAACAGCACTTAAGGCCTACACACATGTCGTACCCATTTACTCCCTAGTGGATTAGTCCAATAAAGTATATATGTAGCTACCCCCAAATTAAGGTACACCCCATGGTACCCCACTCGCACGGTCTTCGCCATAACGCCACAGAAATATACGCAGTCCCTCATCCTATGCCAGAGTGACGTATGGATCCTATATAACAATGCTACGTTCCACATAGAACTGTCATCGCCATGCTATGTAAGCGTATGGACTGCCACCTTTGATCGAATCAGATCACAAAGTAATGCCCCAGAGTCTACGATACACCACCAAGAGCAGACGTGCATGTATCTAGACTTTCCCACGTACGTATCATCAATCGTATTCGATGCCTTAACCACACATAACCTCTAATGTGCACCGAGTTCCGTGGAAGCGCTATACAAGAAACACAGAAATCGGTCGGGAGCTTTTCCATATCTGTATAATACCCGCCTTTAAGGGCCTCAAAATACAGATATCCCTCGGGTCTGTTTCTCATGGTGGATATAGCCCCACCTCGGCCCCTCCCTCAACTAGTAAAGACTATAAGAGCTAAGCGACTTGCCCCTAAAAAGAAATCTAAACATCCAGTTGGCGTCTACCCTCAACCACCGTGCCTTGATAGTGAAAGGTAGATGGCGTCTTGGGTTTAGCTCTAGTCTTTCCGCATCCTACTGGCTGCCGATGACTTGTACACGACGATCTACTATCCTTGTTGGTCCCGGCCTCGCCTCCTGTTGAGGCGATCGCTGATTCACCCTAGTGTCACCTCGTCATAGCATTATGACTACAAATCTACTTTTGCAGTCAAGGCCTACCCACCTGGTAGTGACGCACAGACCCAACCTCAGCGAGCACAGCCTAACCATCTGCCAAAGCACAGAGGACTACCAGGAGCACCTTACGTATCTCAAGAAACCGCGTGCTTCCCCTTCCAGTACTTCAGAGCTAACAGAATAATCAGATGGACGTGCGCTCTCCTCGTGCCTCATGACACCGCGATGATCTACCTCGTTAGGTTATTCACCTTAAACGTGCGGACTGGTCTAAGCACCTTATTTTAATATGTTATTAGACCATATGTCTAAACATTCAATTATGTGCTTGCTCTACCTCATCGGGTTTCCATTTAACTTGGTTATTCCCGTTCACATTGACTTCTTAATAAAGTTACCAAGTTCCTCTTGCTTATTAATTTCAGTCATATAACTTAACCCATTTAAGTTTATTAACAAGCCCATAACATGTTATTCTCTAGATTGTAATCTAAGGTCTGTAATCTGCAATCTCTTTATATTATTCATTGTTCAATTTCATAGTTACAATAACATGTTCTACTTAATATGTAATTAAGTATATCTCAATTCACATGTTTTCTTTTTAACATGCCACTTCTTAATTATGATTAAATATAACTTATTTCATTTCGTAAGTTTGCCTCATTCTTTCTTATTTAATCATAATTTCATTTTACCCTGTCATTACAACTTATCGTTGTTTACTTATTAACTTAGTTTCTTAACTAAGGTTTAATTATAAGTTTTCTTTCCGTAAACATAACTTATGTTGTCCTTATCAGCATATTTCAGATTCTCGTTCTCACGGATAACTTAACACACAATTAAGTACAACTTATCTTATTACATAAGATATTCCATTTCCTTTATGGTTTATTATAACCAAAGTTATAATTTCCACTTGTCCCTAGGATAAGCCTGCCTATTGTATAACATTCTAATTAATGAATTTTTTTTATAATAGGTTAATATCATTCCCCGTTCATTACAATCATTTTACTGTTGTAACTTCCATCCATTTTCCTTATTCATTTCCATTCATCATAATTAGTGTCATTTATCTCTATCCTTTTATATACATATATATATATATATATATATATGTTTATGTATTAGCCCTCTCACATTAAGTCTACCACTTGTGGATGCTGGATGAGCCAGGCAGTTCTGGGCAGACTTCTTCCACAAGTTGACTTTACCTCGTGTCTTAGCATTGTTACATGTTTTATTTACGCACTAGACCCCTCACATTAAATTAACAACTTTAGGATGCTGGATTCGCCGGGCGGTTCCGAGAAGACTTCTACCACAAGTTGAATTTAATCTCGTGTATGAGTGCAGTTATAGTTTTCTATTTACTGTAATTTTTTTATATAATTTAGGCGTGTCTATTCTTTCAAATTTTTACTGTAATCTACATTTTTCATGTCATCATATTAAGCCCATTTTATGTCGCATGTTCTTTTTAACATGTAATTAATTTTATTCTAACATGTAATCATTTAATCATGTAACTATTCAAATCTAACAAATTAATATGTAATTTTTCAATTCTATAGTTAATAATTCAAGTACATAATATGCCACAAGTTAATCATGTAATTAGAACATGTATGTATACAACAGTAATCGCTACACATGTTTTTAACAAGTTTACTTTTCAACATATGAACATTTAAGCATATTAAACGTTTTAACATATGAACTTTCCAATGTATTAATATTTTAACATGTCAAATTAGCATTTCATCACTTTAATCATTCTATCAGATTTACATTGCATGTTAACGGGAAATGTCAAACGATAATATACAATTATCAAAAATGATATAACTTAAATCCACTCACCTAATTTGCTTTCTAAATCCTGAATCTGGTCCATATCTAATATTCCATGGTCCTCCTAACTGAATTTAGAACCTAGCAACCGTGGATCCATAATTCTTACTAAAAGAAAAAGGGAAAAAAGAGGAGAAAATTGAAATAGACCAGATATAAGAAATTACCTTACTTCGAATATGATTATGAACACCTTCTTATTAGTATTCATTCTTTTCCTCCAGATCTTGAATCAGAATTTTCCTAAACTAATTATTATATTATTATTTTTTTGAAGAGATTTGAGGAGGAGGAAGAATGGCAGATCTTAGACGTTGTCTCAGAGAATATGAGATTTATGTTAGGCTCTACTAGCCTATTTATAGTTGTTCAGGATCTTATTGTACACGCAACGCTGAGTCAGCATTGAACCCAGTTAAGAAAATAGTCCAGGTTCGCAGATGAATCTAGCTGGATCTGGGGAGGTGTCGACCCCCCTATGAGGGTGTCAACCCCCCTATGGCCCGCGAGCTGTTTTGGCGTAGAAGTTTGATTTTCGAAGGTTTGAATTTCTGCAATTTATTTAACTGTTATATTCACATGTAATCTTCTTATACGTATACTGTAACAACCCCAAACATCTGTAGTACGAAAGCAAGGATATCATTGGAATATAACATAATTACAACAATAGCAGATCTCTGATAATATCATAACACCTAAATTATTACAGCGGAAATAGGAATGTCATCAACATCACACATCAAAGACATTAGGGTGCCACAGTTACAGGATACACTTAGCAAATAGAAGTCTCAACAAAAGAAATAAGTCTCAAACTCCATCAAGTACATCATAAACAAAAGATGTCTAAATGTCTCAAAGCATAAATAAAAGATAAATTGATCTTCATCTTCAGCCCACAAGCATGCTCCAGTCCAGCATATTGCATAAATACCTAAACCTGTCACTTGGCTGCCCATGTGAAAAAGAGGGCACCTGAGTTTGCAAAGTGAAACAAACTACGAGTCAGTCGTAGGACCGGTATGAGATATCTTTCCTAACTTTATCTAACAATATGGCTAATCACAGGGCCATGCCGCTAACGCGGAACGGGTTTACTCCATTGGATTGCCAGTGCATAAGTTTAAATAAATTTTTATTCGAAAACAACGCAATGCTTTTTAGAATATGAAATCATTATAAGACTCAAGTCCCATCACACAATGCAACGCAAACCGGAGGATAGAGTTTTACCTTATAATGATCAAACATGCTTGATACGTAGAAAATAATATTTTAACATTGTTATTAGTGTCTAATCAGTCTTAAAATACTTCAAAGTAAATGTATCAATCCTAGACGGCATAGGTACCATATACTATGTCGTCATATATAGGTTTACAATCAAAACCGTAATATCGTATTGAAAATTGGGTTTCCATCATGAGTCGAGGCTAGGGATCATCCTCTCCGATTCGAGACACTCTAGCAAATGCCTCAGGATCACACCTACGGGAAACCCTTGGATGCGGTAGGGCCGGTCCACACATACTTTAGTGGATTGGAAATTCCTGAACACACGCTTCCCGGTCCTATCGAACCTATAAAATGGTCAGTATCGACCAATAAATCCAAGGTACCTCATAATCCATCAACTACATAAGTAAAATGTCAGGGCTTGCAAAACCATGATACCACTTCTAGCTAGAAAGAAACGTGTGCACTCCCTACGGTCCTTATCCCGTTTTTGACTCATACCGGGGTGTGAGGCTCGCGAGGTAACGCGATACACAAAGCTATGCTGAAATAGGCTATGCTTTGATCATCAACCAAGCTCTGCTTTTCAACAAAAGCCTCGATCAATTGCATCTTGGCATGCCACATTGACAATTCACGCCATGCGATTGATAACTACCAATATATAACCTCTGAGCTCGTGCATCTCAGAGAAGGGTGTTAAGCAAGAGAATAAATTCTCCACCACCAAACTGATGTATATTAAATAGAAATCAATTTACAAGGAATGAAATCCAATGTCAGACACACATCCATTTACAAGTCCGTTCTGGGTCTGAACGAAATCGGAGACACATTATTCCTCGTACCGTACGTCCAATAAGGAAGAGAGGCGCTCGCTTATCCGAACAATCAACAAGTACGTCCGGGCAACTACCACTTTAACTCTTTACTGGGAGCTACCTAATGCCAGGCATCAGTAGTCATACTTTCGATGTGAAGATCGCCGGTCTTCAATCGCCGTCTTTAATATCTTCGATTTAAATCGCCGTATAATTATTTGAAATCAGAGTGAACTCGGTCTTTTCAAATAATTCTCGCATATATATAATTTAAAACCATTTCATGTCGCTAATATTATTTAATAACGATTTATTGCTATTTTTATTTATATAAAAATAGCTTAATTTTATTTAACGATGCTTCGGGTCAGTAGGCGGCCCTGGCACTATTTTTACCAAAATTTGATTTACACTTTTCTCAAAATATAACCGTTGGATTTTAACAAAAATTTATATCGTTGGAAAGATCTTCCTAAAGCGGTCCTAATGGTTCCAGTTTTAGGAAGATCCAACGGTCGGATCTTTCGGTATAATCGTTTAAAGTTACGATTCTGAAACGCGAACTACCACGTGCGATTCATTTAATTATAATTTATATTTATATATAATCATATATGAATATAAAACATTCGACGATTCCACTAACGTATTTAACGCGCAAAATAAAAGAATGTTTTAATTTGCATAACCATTTCAACATGTTTACAATGTCAAATAAAATGTATTTATTTACATGATATTTGCTAATGACAAATAAAAAGATAATTTTTATTCGTATTTCTATTTTTAACTTTAACAAATAAAAAGAAATATTTTATTTGTATAAAATTTTCAGTGCAGGTTTTGATAATAAAATAATTTATACAAATTCTAATATATGTGTTGTCAATGCAAATGATTCTTTTATTATGCAGATAAATTCTAAAATATGCATTGTCAATAAAAATGTTAATTTAACTTTGCATATAAATTCTAACATACGCATCGTCAATAAGAATGTTATTTTAATCTTGCATATAAACTCTAGTATATGCATTGATGATAAAAGTATCACCTAGATTTATACACATATTCTAATGTATATTTTGATGTTTCATTTTGTTAACAATTCTACTTGAACAAAATGTATAAAAGCGATGTTTCATTTTCCTCTTTTCTAGCATATTAAAAATAATGTTTTTAACATACAAATATTTTCTAATCATATGTTTTCTGATGAATCACTTCTACATTAAAAATGGAATTTTTAATGTTTCAACATTTTATTCAAACAGTCAATATTTCTAAGGAATCAATCTTTACATTAAAAATATGATTTTTAATGTTTCCACACTTTTATTCAAATATGAACAATTTTCGAATGAATCAATCATTACATTAAAAATATGATTTTTAATGTTTCAACACTTTTATTTCAATATGAACAATTTTCTAATGAATCAAACTTTACATTAAAAATATGATTTTTAATGTTTCAACACATATATTTTAAAATGAATATTTTTCTAATGATCAAACTTTTTATAAAAATGAGATTTTTAAAGTTAACATGCTTTTATGTTAAAATGAACATTTTCTAGTGATTCATTCCTTACATTAAAAATAAGATTTTTAATGATGTTATGTTTCTATATTTAACATGAACACTTTTCCTAGTCTCTTACATTACATTAAAAATGTAAATTTTAATGTATACATGTGTTTATTTTAAAACATGAAAATTCTTCTAGTTTCTAACATTACATTAAAAATATAAATTTTAATGTAATCATGTTTTTATTTTAAAACCTGAATATTTTTCTAATTTCTAACATTACATTAAAAATGTAAATTTTAATGTAATCTTGTTATTATAAAACATGAACCTTTTCTATTTTGATTCTAATTCAACAAAATGTTAGAAATTGATATTTCATCTTTGTTGAATATTCTAATTCAACAAAGTGACAAAATTTGATATTTCATTTTTGTTGAAAAACTCTAGTTCAACAAATTGTCCAAAAATGTATATTTCCTTTTTGTTGAAGATTCTAATTCAACAAAATGACTAAAAATGTATATTTCATTTTTTTGTTGAAAACTCTATTTCAACCAAATGAAAAAAAATGTATATTTCATTTTTGTTGAAAACTCTAGTTCAACAAAATGACCAAAATGTATATTTCATTTTTGTTGAAAATTCTAATTCAACAAAATGACCAAAAATGTATATTTCATTTTTTTTGTTAAAAACTCTAGTTCAACAAAATGACCAAAAATGTATATTTCATTTTTGTTGAAAATCCTAGTTCAACAAAATGACCGAAAAGTGATATTTCATTTTGATTAAAAATTCTAGTTCAATCAAAATGACAAAAATTGATATTTCATTTTGATTAAAAATTCTAGTTCAATCAAAATGACAAAAAGTGATATTTCATTTTGATTAAAAATCCTAATGCAATCAAAATGACAAAAAGTGATATTTCATTTTAATTAAAAATTCTAGTTTAATCATAATGACAAAAAGTGATATTTCATTTTGATTAAAAATCCTAATTTAATCAAAATGACAAAAAGTGATATTTCATTTTTATTTTTGTTGACAAACATGTAATTTGTGATTTGATACAATTCCACTTTACAAAAAAAATGTCATTTTTGTTTTGATTATTTTATTTCAACAAAAATGTTCATTTTTTTTGTTATGACAATTTCGTCTAAACAATAATAATCTACATGTTTGTGACAATTTCATTTAAATAATAATGATCCACATGTTTGTGACAATTTTATAATAACACAATATTGATCTACATATTCGTGACAATTTTATAATAACATAATATCGATCTAAATTAACAGATCTACAAAACAATCACAGATCAAATCACGTATCACAATAATTAGAAATTAACAGCGGATTGGTGATAATACAGTCATAATTAATTTTAATTATTTAAGAAGAAATAAAATAGAATTCTCACAGTTGGTTTAATTCTGAATGGTTCAGATCTGAAATTTGACCAAAATTTGATCTGCTCAGAATTTGTCCTAGTCAGTCCAGAAATGAAGATCTCGGACTCACGATCGCAGCGGTTCTGAAATTGTTCAATTTCGATTCAGTATGAGCGAGTTATGATTTAATTAAGGTAGAAAACATTTTAAATAAATTAAATAAATAATTATATTAGGATTTAGCTTACCTTCTTCAATCAGAAAACACAGCCGTTGTTTTTTAAATAGGTTCAAACTTAGGCTTTTAGATTTCACACCGCACGATGTACGAGAGGATGATCGGCTGGTGGCGCGCTGTAGGGGGAGGAGTGGCACGTAGGTCGAGGGGGTCACGGCCAACTCGGTGGTGGCACGGTGGCAGGGTCTCGGTCGCGACGTCGGGTGTTTGGGGCATCAAAACTCGGGCAACACTCCACGATAAGGGTGCTTAGCCGTATGGATGGAAAGAGGGGGAAGAGGACTTCGATATTATCTGAAGAAGGAGCGGGATTCACTGAATGGATGGAGATGTTTTAACGGTGGAAGATCTGGACAATTCTGGCCATGGAAAGTAAAGGGTGGCGGCTGGTATTGTAACAACCCGGAAAATATGAACCAGTTTAAAAATTTTAAATTGGCTAAAATAGTGAATTTTAAATATTTAAAATAAATATTTTAAATAATGGTGATGAAAAATATGTTTGAAAATAAATATAATTAATTTTAATTATTAACATGGCCTGAAATGGCGCTGCAGTTTCAAAAATGGAATTCAAACTTCGCCTGACTGTACCGAGTACAAAACAAAACGGATTTTAGTGAAACCAAAATTATTTAAATCTGTTAGTGAATATCTTTCTAAAGAATCTGAAAAATTGAAGTTTCATAACGGGAATCAAAAGTTATGGCCAAATGAATTTTCAGAAAGGTCGCTATAGAATTTATATCGCCCTTGAAAATAGACATTTTGCATACGACATCGGAATTCGACGAAACCACTTTTGTTGGATCCGGGATGTCAAACTATTGCTAGGTTTCAAATTTCATAATTTTTGAAGCTAGTATGTGAGCGTGGCAAAGGAAAATGTGTTTTGGTCAATTACAGTTAAATTGGATCGACCAGAAAAGGGCCATTTTGCAAACGACCTCAGAATTCGACGAAACAAGTTTTGTTGGGACCGTATCGTCCAAACATAGCTAGATTTATTTTTCTGGAATTTTTCGAATCAGTTTGTGACACTGGCAAATTGAAATGTACGTTCAAATTAAATATTGAATGTTATATATTTTAAATTGAAGGAAAACTGATTGAAACAGTCGAATGGGCCTACGAAACATATCCCATTGTGTTCGGAATGGGGGTAAAACGCTAGGGACGACAGTCGTTGGGTTTGGATTAGTGTTCGTGTGTGGCAAGGGGTATTTTCGGATTTTAAAAATTAATAAATATTAAAAAATTCCCATTGGCCAGAAGATTTTCTCTCTCCCCGATAATATCGCGATCGACGACGGAAAGGAGTCCAAATCTTCCCTTTCATTTTCTGATCAATCCACGCAATAAAACATCATGCTCCTTTGGAGATTTTTGTAGAGCTTCGCGAGATCTTCAAATCCATACCTGGTTTCGATTTTTTCATTGAGTGTGGAGAGAGAATCGACAGCAGGAAGGTGGCACCTTCCAACCGCCGCCGCCGCTTCCTCCAACCACCGAACTGGCCCCACCTCCTGGCGCAGGCGTTCCCCTCCGTGCTCTCTCTCGTGGCGCTGGCCGATCGAGACAACGATCAACGGATTAGGAGAAAAGTCCAACCCTAGTTTCGAACGATTTGCTGAGGTAATCGGCTTTGATTATTTTGAATGGTTTTAAACATTTAAAAGTGTTGCAAATTAAGATTTCACTGTAAAAATCATATCTTTTTCGTTTCTTGACGAAATTCAGTGAAATAAGAGATAGTGGACTCGTGTGGACGTCTTCTACATTCTAGAAGAGACCGCATATTTTTCTGAGCCTTCTGCTATTTTTGGTGGAGTGGAACCCAATGTTAGATTTCTAATTTATAAACGATATGGAAAATGACGATGTATAAATTATATAGTCGATGTATGAGTTATATAAGCGTTGTACACCACATGTATAAGCGTTGTATAAGTTGTATGTTCGATGTATACGTTATATATGCGTTGTAAAAATTATATATGTGTTGAATCGAAGTGAAATTCACTTATATAAGTGTATATATATATATATAATATATATATACACGCCCCTCGTCCACAAACCATGGACGATATTTATTGGTTGTGATTGGTGTGAAAACTATTTGAGAGTGAATGGTTGATGTAAATTGTTTGTGGTTTGAAATTGATTGATTGTGGTTGAAAAATATCCATTTGTGGTTGAGAATTATTTGGTTGAATCCACATAGGATTAGTTTTGTGGAAAAGAAAAATATACATGCCGCCTACGTGCGAACTAGATGCATGATATTCCCTTTGTCAAAAGCTGTGAGGCTTTAAGGTAGAGCGAGGAGCCGTACTAGGGACGGCCCCGGTTTTAACTACCCTGCCGTTATGCTGCCGAAATTTTGAATAATATTTCTATGTTTGAATTATTTTCATGTGTTGAAATTATATATGTGTTGAATTGAAATTCATGTGTTGAAATTATATATGTCACTACAAGAAAAACCGAGATTAGCAGCGGCAGAATCCGCTGCTAATCCGTCGCTAAACAGGTATTAGCGACGGATTTCCTACATAATGCGTCTGTCGGCAAAAACCTTGACGGTATTTGTGTCAGATTTTGCGACGGAATTTAGCATGAATGTTCCGACAATTTACCGTCATTGTATTAATTTTATAACAAAAATAAATATTATTTATTAACTTACTTTTATTTTAATTTTTATTTATATACTGACGATTTACCGACGGATTATTAATTTAGTATAAAATATTATTTATAAAATCTGTCGGTCAACCCTTACTAATTACCAAGGGATTAGCGACAAAAAGTTTTGACAAAAAATCTTGCTCTATTTTTGTCGGTAAACCCTTACTATTCAGCAAAGGTTTAGCAACGGAAGTAAATTGGTGTAAGTTCCCTTTTATTGCTTTTGTTGGTAATTTGACGGTAAAATCTTTCAAATCAGTGTCGAATTTACGACGGAATATTTTGAACGCATTTATTTAGCTTTCCTGCTTTGATACTAATACGTCGGTATTCCCTTTCTGATATGGCATTAACTCTTTTTACCGTCCTACCCTTCCAGCTTTCCAAATTAATTTTATACTGCTTATTCAATTACAAATACTGATATTAAAAGCAAGCGAAAAACAGTATAAAATTTTCAGTCACGTACAAATAATACTCTTAAGCAACAACACGACGTAGATAATATTAGCATATCACATAAAAAACATCCATAATCCTTCATTTCGTGCACCAAGCTGAATTATAAACAACAAAATTATTCAGCTGGTGTGAACGTTAAACCACATACAACCCATGACCATCACAACAGTACTAAATCCCATAACTACCAAAATAACAAACATATCCATAGTTGTGCTACAACCACATCGCTACAAAACAAGTCCTAACATACCAATCAAGCTACGAAGATGACGATGACGAAGGAGCTAACGAACGAGACATGGATCGCGTAGGCGAACGTGAAACTCTTTCTTGGCCCTTGAGTATTGCCATTACCTTTGCCAATTGTGCTTCAAAGGCCTCCTTATCTGCCTTCTGTTGTTCTGACAGTCTTGCTCATTCTGCTCTCTCACTCTCAAGCTCGATGCGCATCTCCTCGACAGTTTTTTGTAGCTCGTGGACGTCATCTTCATTGCTAACAAGCTGACGTTTTGATTGCTGAGAAGACGATGGAAGCTGCATTGTAAAAATGACATTAAGGCATTAATATTTTTAGTTTAACGAGGATGCAAAACTGCACAGGGATGAATATGTAATCACATGAATAAAAGAAATTGTCAATGCACAGGGATGAATATATTTGAACTGTCAATACATTTGTGAAGAGTTGTTTTGCCATGACAAAACAACTTTATTACCTGTTGGACATGCACAGGGAGGAACATGTAATGACAGTTCAACATAG
Organism: Allium sativum; assembly: GCA_030737875.1. Classification (NCBI taxonomy): domain Eukaryota; kingdom Viridiplantae; phylum Streptophyta; class Magnoliopsida; order Asparagales; family Amaryllidaceae; genus Allium; species Allium sativum. Next base: position 37,639,880 of record CM060912.1, read on the forward strand.
GTGGATCATACCCTTCAGAAAACAGTTTCTTTTATTATAATATGCAGCGGAAAACTAGTACTAACAAGGAAATCAAATTCATACCAGACGACATGCAGAAAACAGTAGAGGTGAGAAATAAGTATAACCAACTGTTTTGAAGTGAATCTCATCAGCGATTAAAAAAAATGCAACTGTTTTGAAGTGAACTGTATGACATGACTGTGATGCTACACAGCTCACTGTTACTGATACGACCATCAACACACCCAAAGCCATTGACAGCCATGAACTACTTGTAGTCATTTTTAACCTCACCTCACTATCTATTTGTTAATTAATTGCTAGTATATGTATTCTAGCTGCTGAAAGCAATATAACATGAAAAACAAAAGTAGTAATGTATATTCTAGCTGCTTACGTTGCTTGCCAAAATAATGCACTTATCACCAAAATTAAGCAGCATATATAACAGTAAAAACAATCGGTATTATTAATAAAATATCAACATGCCTGCGTTTTATGTTTGAAAACAACTTTTTTTTTAAAACATTCGGAACCTTTGTTGTAGATGGGAAGGTTGCCTTGCCCGTTATGTCTTCTTATTTTGTTCCCTAATGATCGTTTTCTACTATATAATAAATGATTAGGTGTGTAAGCCACATGCTGATGGAGTTAAGTTGGTAATGTTCATTTGCATTTAGATTACAAATATGGTGGAATTAACAAGTACGTGCCTACGTTAGGATCAACCTAGTAAGTGGTAAACACATAACCTGTTAAACAGGAAACAGGTGGTAACCAATATCTGTACAATGTTGCCATTTCCTTTACTACATTGAGCAGTGGTTGTATGACTAAAATTCAAAGTGCTAGGGAGGAGAAATATAGTACTTCCCTGATAATTAATTTACATGCATGATGTATATTAACCTGGAAGTAATACTTCTCCAAGCATCGTATATGAATGCATTGACAGAAACTACAACCCTTTTTATTGTTTTACCTGATCAGCGCGAAAGATCTACATGAAAGAAATTGTTGCACTATTGGAAAAGGCAACTTTTATGTATGTCCACGTTTCTCACTTCAACTATTATAACCAACTTTTATAATCGCTGATGAGATTAAAAGAAGTATAACCAACTTTTTTAATCTACATAAAAGAAGTATAACCAACTTTTATGGTATAGCATAGTTTAGCACAAATGCAACTGTTTTGAAGTGAATCTCTACTTTAAAAATTCTTTGTTTTTCTTATGATTTATCCATTAGTGGCTTAAATGGCTGATAGATCAGTACACCACTTCGCAATGGACGATGATTTGCTTGAAAACAATGATAATTATATATATTGAAAAAGAAATTGCCAAAAACCTTGATCTTGAAGCGATAGTGAATGCATTTAATTTTTGTGAAGTCCGTAAAGCACACATCAAATAGTTATTTAGTAATCCATGTTCTTGCATTCAAACTTGCTAAAATTGCCCAGAGATGCAAATTTGTTGTCATTATTATTTTTCGCATTTGCAAGGTTGTTCAAGTTATCAATTCCAATGTAATTTCACTAACTTAATTGTTTTCATAAAATATTTTTTTTGTTTTGCCCACCGTCAACTATAATCCTAGTTTCGTCGCTGCAGGTCAACTTATTTTTTCTGTTTGTAGGTCAGTCTAAACTACGCCTAAAATGCTCGTAACTATCATATTACTCAAATCTAGTTATCAATAGTTACCTTCTATGCCCATTTTTTTCTGTAGGCCGCCATTCTATTTAAAAAATTGAACCTGGTGCAATGATAACTGATGCTACAGCTAACACACAACAATTTGACACAGCAATGTAATTAGTAGAACCCACTATAACAATATACAGCCATACATAAATGACACCAAGATAGTAAGAAAAAAGACACCAATTAGACAGTAAGAAAAGGAGACAGTAAGGAAAAAACAGCAATTAAGTACCTCCAAATTCCCAATGGGATAAGTACGTTTTTTGCATTTGGCACTACAAGCGATTCAAATAAGCTATCTACTGTCTCCGGGGGCAATTCATCGACGTCTTCACCGGCTATCTCTCGAAGTTCGTTTAGATGCTCCGCGCAAGCTTTCATCAAATTGTCCTGTTAAGAAATAATTTTTTAAAAGATTTTTAACATATGTCCTCAACAATTTTTACTCAAAAAAATAGTTACATACATAAAATTTAGCTGCTTTAGGATCTATCCAAGAATGTGAAGAGGAGTCCGTGCTATTACGCGCTGCCGCTTTGACATGAGTACGTTCAAATACTTCAAGCATACGAGGAGGCCTACAATAATCTTTGTTCTAAATAATTTATTTTGTATGTTAATAGTGGCAGTTTTATTTGTCAGAATGCTATAATAAATAGAGTTACATGACACGAAAATTTCACCAATTTTACAGCATGCTCCTGGATAGAAATAGATCCGCAACTATGCAAAGTAGGATTAGAGTTTCTATTTGTCGAAGCTTTCTTTGATCTATCCTTAACTTCGGGACGATTCCAATACTGAAGCCACTGCTCCCAAATTGCTTGACTCATAAAGATTGGTTTAGCATTCTTTTCTTTCATATCGCTAACCATATCGGAATATCGTTTGCTAGCCTTCGTCTTCCAGAGCTTTCGTATGGTCTCTATTGGATAAGCTTCGTAACCATACACCTGACCCTGCAATATGTATATGATATGTTTAATTTCAGCCCAATATTTATAAAGAATGTAAGCGAAAATTTAAGTAGTTGAGTAACTGTTTCTAAAATACGGATGGAGAGACGTTAAATGTAGAAACAAAGCTGGTTTCAAAAGTGTTATGTTTTGAGAATTTACAGCTTATATCATGATTTTAGAAATAAGAAAATTTGGTTTCATAGATCATTTGATATTCTGTTGTCATAGATCATTTGAAATTGTAGATAACACAAAACTGTACAACATATACATTGGCTTTTAAAAAGTCAATGTGTGCAGGGCATATCAACTTCTTGACAAACAGTGAATACAAGAAGGCATCCACGGGTGGTGGCTCAAAACTAATGTCCTTTTGTTACAGAATCTGATTTTTGTATTACAGTTTAAAAAATAAACAATAAATTTATTTAAGCAAACCTGTTTTGATTAATAGTATCGTAAATGGATATTAAAATATGAAGTAAAAAGAGTTAACTGTATGCTGATATTTATTTTACTACACAAGTCAATAACTCAACATGCATCATGTGAACAAGTAAGGCAACAAAACATCACAACTAGTAATGCTGGATATGTAGTTGTTTTAACATTTGAGCTACTGAAAGTTAACCAATTATATATGCGAATATAGTTTTGATGGGGAAACACAATGACATGTGCAGTGACTGCATTGCATGTTAAGCAAACAACACAATCATCCCCTTTGGACTTGTGACTAATCCTTTTGCAAGCAAAATTGAACTTCAGTCTCAACGTGAAGCACATGCAATTCAGAAAAAGAAGATCTGATTTGCTCTTTTTTTGAGGTCAAGATCGATGACTTCTTCCGTTGTAATTGTTGAAGCCGACAATTACGACGAGATTATTATTAATTCATAGCGCAGATACAGTATGTATTTTGGAATCATAGTACATGAAACGCCTGGTATTGAGTAAATTGTAATGCATAACACCATATGTTTTGATTACATTCTAGTGCATGGTACCGGTGGTTTTGATTAAATCCTGGCTTCATAGATCATTTGAAATTGTAGATAACACAACATGAAGTATTTATTATACTTAGTAATTACACTGCACTTATTACCATTAGTCATTCAAAACACACGTTTTCTAATCCCTGTTGACAATTATCTAGCTGGCTACCTCAAAAAGTTTTAAGGTTGCAGTTGAATCATATGTACTTCATCTATAAATACGTTGTGTAATCTACTAGACAAACAATAAAAACCTGAAATGTCAATTAGCAAAACGTTAAAGTTTGTACTTGCAGTCGTAGTACTAATAATTACCAAAGCAAGTTTGAACTCGGGTACATTAACATATGACTATTATTTCACTAGTTGTCCAGAAGTTGAAACCACAGTAAAAGAAATTGTGTATCAAGCATTGCAAAATGATCCTACGGATTCAGCTGGGCTTCTGCGTGCATTTTCATGACTGCTTTGTTCAAGTAAGCATTTAGTCTATAAAAACCGCTGCGAACTAAAATTAGCATATGATGAAGCCAAAAATAACAATTTAAGTACACAGCAAAATTACTATTTACAAATTCTACTATGACAAATTTTATTTCAGGAAACAACCATGAACATGTGACGGCCCGCCCCGCACCAGCCTGCATTTCCTCCAAAAGTGCGCTGTACACATGCCCGACTAGCACAAGACGGTCGTCATAAGAAAGGAAAGAAGGGAATGAACTAATCAAAGAACCTGTAGAATGTCTCACAGCGCATGGAATAAAATATAATAATAATAATGTACTTGACATAAAACAGGCGAGACAGTGCATAAGCTGATAACTAAAACCAACATCAATCTCAAAGCAGCGGAAATCCAAATACAGCTTATTACAACTTTTCAAAATCTACTGTCTCTGAACAACAGAAAGCCAAAATAGAAGATACACCACCAATGCCCAAGCAGTGATCTTCAACAACACAGGGAGAATACTATATATGTATATTACGTGGAAGCCTCCTGCTCGTCTCCGGATCATCTACCCGTGCATCAACAGCTAATCTGTCTCTAGTCTGCTCGTGTGAGCACCCAGAGTAATAAGAAGAGACATAAAACTCTGGGTCAGACATAAAGCCTGGTGTGAGCGATAAGCATCTAAACAGAATGATAACAGGTATACTAAACCATACCTGAACCTGGACCTGCAACCAAAGAGTTAGTACCACATACCGTACAATACTCCAAGGTGCCAGAATAAACAGTGTAAGAATACGGGGGTGGGGTGTGCATGTCACAATGAGAGCAAGCAAATCATCCATAGCAACCATCCTCACATCTCTCACTCAGTGCGTAAAGCGTACAACATCTACCACTTTGGAACACTAGACAAACTGAGGTAACGACGAATCCCGACTTGTAGAAACCCTGCTGTGACCAAGCCAAATACTTGGAGTCATGACCAAACATTTCAATGACCCACTTCATTGGTCGTAGCCCTTGGTTCTATCGATGCCATAATGGCCCTGAATCCGCCTTCGTACCTCCTACCATAGTGGTCCAAAACTATAGGCGTCGATAACTCCTTGGCACGCGTCCCGCAGCAAAACCCAACCATGAAGCGAACTCGTTGATTCCCATCTGAATCTTGAGCTCTAACTTCTCATTTGGGCTTCCTTTGCATCTCGGGTTTCAGTCATCACCGGATCGGTTCGGGTCCCCTTATTGCCATGGGTTCGGTTCGGCCTTTAGCTCCTCATCATCAACGCGGCGTGGCTCGTGGCGTCCATCTGGTAGCGGTTCGGATCGGCCTCCCCCAAGCACAACGGTTCGGGTCGCACCTTCTGCTCACGAGTGGTTCGGATCGTGGTCACCTCACTGGATCGGTTCGGGCTCCTCTTCGTGAAGCAACACGGATCGCCTCGCGAAGTCTTGATCGGATCGGATCGTATCGCGCCGTCGGATCGGAGTTTCCCCCAAGAGCAGGTCAGATCGGAGTCTTCAAGCATCGACGGATCGGATCGGGTCGCACCATCGGATCGGGGTCTTCAGCCATCGGCGGATCGGGTCGCGCCATCGGATCGGATCGCCCTCACTCCCACCGATCCGGTTCGGATGATTTCCTGCAGTTCTTCCAGCGAGCAGTTTACGCCATTCGACGGCGTTTTTGACAAATCTAACACTTCTAATCAATCATAAAACACACCATAGAGTCATAGCAACATGTAATAGCAACTACAACAGCAAACAACCATTCAAATGAATCAAAATGGATCAAAAGTGGCCAAAACTCCTTATTTTCCCTTAAGCATGTTTAAGTAAAACCGATCATAGGGTTAACAAAACTTAATCAAATCGAACCAAATTTCAACCAGAGGCATAAAACATTATTTAAGAATTTCTAAACATTTTTCCAGAATTTATTAGTGTATAAATTCGCTAATCTTCACTAATTACCCCTTAATTACCGTAATTAGTGCAAAAACTATGCAAATCACTCACCTTTGCCACAATAAAACTTCCAAATCTGAAGTGAGCCTCTGATTTGCACGAATTCCAATATATAACAGCAGCTCTACCTCGGTCTTTGTGCTAATCCTCCTTGATTTGATGCCTCTAAGCCTTAATCCTTGATTAGGAAGTGATTTTGGGTGTTTTAGAGAGATTTAGAGAGTGGAGGCCATGGCTAGGTTAAGGGGAATGAAAGTGGCGGCTGGAAAATGTCTAAAGAAATGTTTTCTAACCCTAATCAGCCCCTATATACTCCTAAACCCGAAATCCCCCTTTGGGCCTAGCTGTTAATCACCCGGTTAAGCCCAATTAAGTTGTTTTTCATCATCCGAAACTTGTTTCAGCCGTATCTCCCAAACGGTGAGTCCGTTTGGCTAATGTGACCACTCTACGGAAAGAGAAACCATCATCCGGAGCCAATGGAAGTGGTTTCAGGTCAAAATTCCTTTCCAGTCAAAAGTTATGGCCAAAACAGTGCCAACTAGGGGTAAAATGGTCATTTAAAAATCGGGAAAAATCATGAACATGGGAAATGACCCCAATAGTCGTCCCCCAAAGTTACATGACCATACGACTTCGTATGTGACAGAAATAAATATTCTACGATCTTATGATGCGTAGAATGCGGGTCGTTACACTCTCCCCCCCTTAAGAAATTTCGTCCCCGAAATTCCTTAACCTAAAACATACAAAGGATCCCGCATGCCTAACAGCCACGTACAACAATCAAACATGCAAAACAAGCAAACAAGCCTATCCTAGCATGCGGAAAACTAAATCGAAGTCAAAATCTTACCAGGCAAAGAGTTCTGGGTGTGTCTTCCTAATGTCCTCTTCTGTCTCCCAAGTGCAATCACTCTCGTCCTCGCTCCACTGAATTTTGACCAACTTCACCGCCTTCCTTCGAAGTTGCTTCATGTCGTGCTCGACAATACGGACCGGCTTGTGGTTCCCAACCGCCTCGGGTTCTACTTCAAAGTCCTCCAACTGATCAGGTGAAATAGTCATATCTGAGTCGTGAACGAACTTCCTTAGTTGGGAAACATGAACGGTAAGTCAATTCTGTATGCCAAATTCCCGACTAGTTCAAGAACAGGGAATGGGCCAACAAATCTTGGTGCCAACTTGCCTCTCCTTCCAAATCGTATTACGCTCTTCAACGGAGAAATCTTGACAAACACCAAGTCGCCAACGGAGAATTTCAAGTCTCTTCTCCTCTTATCAGCATAGCTCTTCTGCCTATCTTGAGCAGCTTTCATTCGTTGCTGAATGATCTTAATCTTATCCGACGTTTCTCTCACCACATCTGGTCCAAGCACAAACTTCTCGCCAGTCTCTATCCAACATGATGGTGAGTTGCACGGTCTTCCGTACAAAGCTTCATATGGAGCCATACTGATACTGGATTGGTAGCTATTATTATATGCAAACTCTACTAGATGCAAATGGTCATCCCATGATCCACCAAAATCCAATATACATGCTCTCAAGAGATCTTCCAAAATACGATTCACCCTTTCCGTCTGACCGTCGGTCTGAGGATGATATGCGGTACTGAGATGTAATCTTGACCCTAGAGCCTCTTGCAAGCTTTTCCAAAACCCACTAGTGAACAACGGGTCTCGGTCACTCACAATGCTTTTAGGTACTCCATGGAATCTCACTACCCACTTCATATACAATTCTGCTAACTTAGCTGCCGTTCTGGTCGATTTGACTGGTATAAACCTTGCACTTTTAGTCAATCGATCTACAATTACCCAAATGCTGTCATATCCCGATCTAGTCCTTGGTAAACCATCGATGAAATCCATCGAGACTTGCTCCCATTTCCATTCGGGAATTTCTAATGGTTGCAACAACCCACTAGGCTTCTTTTGCTCGGCTTTAACTAGCTGGCAATTCATGCATTTGGATATAAACTTCCCAACGTCTCTTTTCATCCCTTCCCAGTAGTAAGTCTGCTTCATATCTCGATACATCTTGTTACCACCGGGGTGTATAGCCAGCTTTGAGTGATGACATTCTCTAAGCACTTCATCCCTCAATCCATTGACATTGGGTACAACAAGCTTTCCATTCTTTCTAAGCCATCCATCTCGATCAAGCCCATACTTGTTCATCTCCTCATCGATATCCATCTCTAATTTGGAGATGATTTCCAATACATTAGGATCGTCCCTCTGACTAGAGCCGATCCGCTCAATCAAAGTGGGTCTGATCGTCAAACTTGCTAACATTTCTGGATTCAATTCGCACTTTGGTCTGAAATCAAACCCCGCGATAAACTCCAGTTGCTTCCATTCAAGGAACATAGCCCCCAAGCTGGCATGTCTTCTACTCAATGCATCAGCCACCGCATTGCCCTTTCCTGGTGTGTATGCGATGTCAAAATCATAGGAAGCTAAGAACTCTAACCATCTCTGCTGACGGAGATTCAGATCTTTCTGAGAGAAGAGATACTTTAATGACTTATGATCTGTAAACAGCTCAAATCTTTCTCCTAAGAGATAGTGTCTCCACATCTTTAACGCGAACACGATTGCTGCCAATTCTAAATCATGGGTAGGGTATCTTCTCTCGTGCGGTTTCAATTGCCGACTTGCGTAAGCTACAACCCTACCGCCTTGCATCAATACAGCACCCAGTCCGGTACCACAGGCGTCCGTGTATACCGTCATCTCTTCATCCCCCTTAGGAATGACTAATACTGGTGCACTTGTCAACTTGTCCTTTAGACTTTTGAATGCATTCTCGCACCTTCCATCCCAGACAAAAGCTTGATTCTTCTTGGTCAACTGGGTCAATGGTGCTGCTATCTTGGAGAAACCTTGGATAAACTTACGATAATATCCCGCCAACCCCAAGAAACTTCTTACATCTGTTGCATTCTTGGGCGTAGGCCAATCCTGTACCGTAGCCACCTTTGCCGGGTCCACGGCAATACCATTCTCTGATACAACATGGCCCAAGAACCTCACTTCCCTCTTCCAGAAGTGACACTTCGAAAACTTTGCTTTCAATTGGTGTTTTCTCAACACCTCCATCACTATTCTTAAATGTCCCTTGTGTTCTTCCTCTGTCCTTAAGTAGACCAAAATATCATCAACGAACACAAGGACAAACTTATTCAACTGATCTCTGAATACCCTATTCATAAGATCCACAAAATATGCTGGGGCATTGGTCAGCCCGAATGGCATGACCAACCACTCATAAAATCCAGACGGCGTTCGAAATGCCGTTTTAGCTATACTCTCATCTTCCACTCTAAGCTGATGAAAACCTGTTGCGAGATCCAACTGAGAAAATACTCTCGCGCCACTCAACTGATCGAACAAATCATCTATCCGCGGTAGAGGATACTTATTCTTCCTCGTCACTTTATTCAACTCGCGGTAGTCTACACACAAACGAAGGGAACCATCCGCCTTGGTAGCAAACACAACTGGTGCTCCCCATTCAGAAACACTCCTTCTGATAAATCCCTTCTTCAAAAGATCGCTGACTTGCACCTCGAGCTCTCGCTGCTCCCTTGGTGCCATACGACGAAGTGGCATCACTATAGGTCTGGCATCCTTTACCAAATCAATACGAAACTCAATCTCTCGGTGTGGTGGAAGTCCGGTCACTTCTTCGAAAACATCCGGATACTGGCCAACCACGGGCAAACCTGACAACTCACTATGCGGAATGTCGAGGGAGTTTAGAAAACTAGCCAATACCCCCTTACTGGGTAGACCACCAAACACTATCCTCCGCCCATCATCCGCTCTAGCTGTCCCCAACAAGCCCTCACAGTCTACCACCACCCCGTATCTTTGGAGCCAATCTACTCCCAAAATAATGCCAAACCCAGTAAAGCCCAAAACAAAGCAATCACAAACAAACATGCATCCATGACTCGATAAGACCACATTACGACAAATCATGCTAAGGCTAGTCGAACCACCAATCGGGTTCGTCACAACTAAAGGTCTATCGACAATCTCGGGCTCCAATCCCAACCTATCTACCAGGTCACTAGATATGAAAGAACTGGAAGCTCCGGTATCAAACAAAACTCTAACAGGAACATCGTAAACAGAAAGCATACCTTGAATGACGACATTCTTTCCCTTCTCCGCCGATGTTGGGGCATTCGACGAAGAAGGAATAGCATTAAGAGCGTAGGCTTTCACCATTTGCTTTTCCTTAGGGGGCTGTGGACACTTGTCCTTGTGATGTCCCATTTGGCCACAGTTGAAGCACTTCCTATCCGCTGGCTTGGCCCGACAATTACTAGCATAATGGCCCTTCTTACCACAGCTGAAGCACTCAACATCTTGCTTATTCTTTTTCTTCTGGCCATCCTTAGCTTGGTTCTGCTTTCTCTTATTCTGGGAACCACCCTTGCCTCCACCACTTGCTTGTGGTTTTGGCTCTTCTGCAGATGCAACCTCAGTATTCGACCTAGGGTAGAGACTTTCTGATCTTAATGATTTCCCCACAATCGACTCAAACGTCTCATCGATGTGGTTAATAAGCTTTTCCCCTAAGTACTGATCCAAACCAGTTATGAATTTCTCATTCTTCTTCTCGGCAGTATCAATAAGAGATAACCCATACTTCGACAAAGTGTCGAATTCAGCAATGTACCCCGAGACAGCTCTGCCATTCTGCTTGAGCTCCAAGAATTTCTTAAACAGCACTGACTTCTGAGCAGCTGGAATGAACTTCTCGCTAAAGCGAGCCTTAAACTGCTCCCAAGTAACCTGATCTTCGGGAGTAGCTGCCTTTATAGCATTCCACCAATTCATTGCCCGCCCTTGCAGCTGACGGGACGCTAGCTTTCTCTTCATCGCATCCTCGATACCCAAATCCTCGAAGATACGTTCGCAACTATCCAACCAATCTTGAACATCCGTGGCCGACTCCGTTCCGTGGAACGGCTTCCCACCAAGGCTAGTATAATCCTTATTCAACTTGGCGAAGTCGACCCTCGGCGCCTGCACTATCGGACCACCACCATTTCCACCATTGGGAGCTTCCCTCTGCACATCTCTAAGCATCTCCCTCATGAGGTCAGTAAACATCGTCCTCATGTCAGCAGCATTCCCATTATTGGCTCCTCTACCAGCACCTCTAGTATACCGGCTCATCGTCAATCTGAAAAAGGAAACGATTAACGACTCCATAGTGGTGCTAGTGCAGTACGACTTCATCCTTATACTAGTAATAGTATATATATATATATATAGCTTTTAAAAACCAAAGTAATCACAAATACGCTCTCTCGTATACGTATAATATCTCTCCCTGATAACTTCCCTAGGTTAACTACGCAACCTAGAGCTCTGATACCAAATGTGACGGCCCGCCCCGCACCAGCCTGCATTTCCTCCAAAAGTGCGCTGTACACATGCCCGACTAGCACAAGACGGTCGTCATAAGAAAGGAAAGAAGGGAATGAACTAATCAAAGAACCTGTAGAATGTCTCACAGCGCATGGAATAAAATATAATAATAATAATGTACTTGACATAAAACAGGCGAGACAGTGCATAAGCTGATAACTAAAACCAACATCAATCTCAAAGCAGCGGAAATCCAAATACAGCTTATTACAACTTTTCAAAATCTACTGTCTCTGAACAACAGAAAGCCAAAATAGAAGATACACCACCAATGCCCAAGCAGTGATCTTCAACAACACAGGGAGAATACTATATATGTATATTACGTGGAAGCCTCCTGCTCGTCTCCGGATCATCTACCCGTGCATCAACAGCTAACCTGTCTCTAGTCTGCTCGTGTGAGCACCCAGAGTAATAAGAAGAGACAAAAAACTCCGGGTCAGACATAAAGCCTGGTGTGAGCGATAAGCATCTAAACAGAATGATAACAGGTATACTAAACCATACCTGAACCTGGACCTGCAACCAAAGAGTTAGTACCACATACCGTACAATACTCCAAGGTGCCAGAATAAACAGTGTAAGAATACGGGGGTGGGGTGTGCATGTCACAATGAGAGCAAGCAAATCATCCATAGCAACCATCCTCACATCTCTCACTCAGTGCGTAAAGCGTACAACATCTACCACTTTGGAACACTAGACAAACTGAGGTAACGACGAATCCCGACTTGTAGAAACCCTGCTGTGACCAAGCCAAATACTTGGAGTCATGACCAAACATTTCAATGACCCACTTCATTGGTCGTAGCCCTTGGTTCTACCGATGCCATAATGGCCCTGAATCCGCCTTCGTACCTCCTACCATAGTGGTCCAAAGCTATAGGCGTCGATAACTCCTTGGCACGCGTCCCGCAGCAAAACCCAACCATGAAGCGAACTCGTTGATTTCCATCTGAATCTTGAGCTCTGACTTCTCATTTGGGCTTCCTTTGCATCTCGGGTTTCAGTCATCACCGGATCGGTTCGGGTCCCCTTATTGCCATGGGTTCGGTTCGGCCTTTAGCTCCTCATCATCAACGCGGCGCGACTCGTGGCGTCCATCTGGTAGCGGTTCGGATCGGCCTCCCCCAAGCACACCGGTTCGGGTCGCACCTTCTGCTCACGAGTGGTTCGGATCATGGTCACCTCACTGGATCGGTTCGGGCTCCTCTTCGTGAAGCAACACGGATCGCCTCGCGAAGTCTTGATCGGATCGTATCGCGCCGTCGGATCGGAGTTTCCCCCAAGAGCAGGTCAGATCGGAGTCTTCAAGCATCGACGGATCGGATCGGGTCGCACCATCGGATCGGGGTCTTCAGCCATCGGCGGATCGGGTCGCGCCATCGGATCGGGTCGCGCCATCGGATCGGATCGCCCTCACTCCCACCGATCCGGTTCAGATGATTTCCTGCAGTTCTTCCAGCGAGCAGTTTACGCCATTCGACGGCGTTTTTGACAAATCTAACACTTCTAATCAATCATAAAACACACCATAGAGTCATAGCAACATGTAATAGCAACTACAACAGCAAACAACCATTCAAATGAATCAAAATGGATCAAAAGTGGCCAAAACTCCTTATTTTCCCTTAAGCATGTTTAAGTAAAACCGATCATAGGGTTAACAAAACTTAATCAAATCGAACCAAATTTCAACAAGAGGCATAAAACATTATTTAAGAATTTCTAAATATTTTTCCAGAATTTATTAGTGTATAAATTCGCTAATCTTCACTAATTACCCCTTAATTACCGTAATTAGTGCAAAAACTATGCAAATCACTCACCTTTGCCACAATAAAACTTCCAAATCTGAAGTGAGCCTCTGATTTGCACGAATTCCAATATATAACAGCAGCTCTACCTCGATCTTTGTGCTAATCCTCCTTGATTTGATGCCTCTAAGCCTTAATCCTTAATTAGGAAGTGATTTTGGGTGTTTTAGAGAGATTTAGAGAGTGGAGGCCATGGCTAGGTTAAGGGGAATGAAAGTGGCGGCTGGAAAATGTCTAAAGAAATGTTTTCTAACCCTAATCAGCCCCTATATACTCCTAAACCCGAAATCCCCCTTTGGGCCTAGCTGTTAATCACCCGGTTAAGCCCAATTAAGCTGTTTTTCATCATCTGAAACTTGTTTCAGCCATATCTCCCAAACGGTGAGTCCGTTTGGCTAATGTGACCACTCTACGGAAAGAGAAACCATCATCCGGAGCCAATGGAAGTGGTTTCAGGTCAAAATTCCTTTCCAGTCAAAAGTTATGGCCAAAACAGTGCCAACTAGGGGTAAAATGGTCATTTAAAAATCGGGAAAAATCATGAACATGGGAAATGACCCCAATAGTCGTCCCCCAAAGTTACATGACCATACGACTTCGTATGTGACAGAAATAAATATTCTACGATCTTATGATGCGTAGAATGCGGGTCGTTACAGAACATGTAGACAGTTTGCACTATTTACAAATTCTACTCTTATGAGTAACTAATCTAATCAGAAACTATCATAAAGCGTGAACCTAACGAGTCTAGGCCATTCAAATGCATGAGAATATCAGAAACTATCAAAATCAGAAACTACCAATACCAGAAACTATTAATACTCATAAGAGATGTCAAAACTTACCAAAAAATCATCAAAAAGAAGATCCTTGTAGTTTGACGGTATCTTTCCAAAAGTGGGCCAAAAATCAGCCAAACGCTGATGAAAAGACGTAGTCATCCTCCTCGATAGTTCACTAGAAGGATGCATTGAAAGAGTGCTTTATAGAGTATATTCCATGTTATCATAATACAAGTCAAATAAAAGTAAAATACAAATCACTGCAAAGCGCTTACTTATCTTTTGCTTCTATAAGTTTAAGTTCGATACGACCAACTGTATTAATCGACTTTGCTGTGGGGATTGTTGCACCATCATGTGTTGCCGGCGAACATGCACGGCTATGCTCATTCGTAATGTTTTGTGGACTGGGTTGAGAGTTATGCTGAGCATCAACGTTAGCATGCTGTGGAGAAGCAACATTTTGCGTTATTGGTAGAGGAATGGGTTGCGGAGAAGCACCGTGCTGCGGAGACGGCTGCAAAGAAGTAGATAGCCGATTAAGCTGCGGAGACGGCTGCGAAGAAGTAGATTGCCGATTAAGCTGCGGAGACGGCTGCGAAGAAGTAGATTGCCGATTAAGGTGCGGAGAATGCTGTGATGAAGACGGCGGAGTGGTAGACTGCCGATTAAGCTGTGAAGCACCATGCAGAGGATCATGCTGCGAAGAAGGCAGTGATGAAGACTGCGTAGTAGTAGATTGTCGATTAAGCTGTGGAGAAGCACCATGCAATGGATTAGGCTATGGAGAAGGCTGCGGAGAAGTAGATTGTCGATCCGTTTGTGGAGGAGCACCATGCAAAGGAATAGGCTGCGGAGACTGCGGAGTAGATAGTTGACTATGCAGCGGGGAGAGAGGTTGGGAAGAAGTATGCTGCGACGAAAGCCGTGTAGGGCAGCGAGGACGCAGTGATGCCGACTGATCTTTTTTTAATTTACTTTGTGGATATGGTTTTGTAACGACCCTGAATTTTGGGGCCAAGTTAAAATTTATTTTAAGTAATTTTAAATGAGTTTTGATATTTAAAATAATCTATTTTAAATAATAAGGATCACAAATTTGGTTCAAATCGAAGTTAGAATGAATAAATTAATTTTAATTATAAAAAGAGCTAGAAATAGCGCGGTAGTCTGAAAAGTCAAACTTGAACTTTGACTGACCATACAGGATGCAAAATTTAACGGATATTAGTAAAACCAAAAATATTAGAATCTATTTAAAAATATCTTTCCAACGAATCCGAAAAATCAAAATTTCATAGCGGAAATCAAAAGTTATGGCCAATTCAATTTTTAGAAAGGTCGTTGGGTAATTTGCATAGGTCAAAAATGCTACTTTTTGCATACGAAGGAATTTCGACTCGAAACCACTTCCATTGAGTTCGAAATGACGTTTCTGCATTGAAAAACAGTAAACACTTATATATTTCGAGTTTCGGAAATTATTTGTTTAAAAATATATTTTTAATATTAAATATACTGGCCTTAAGAATAGCCATTTTTCAAAAAGTCTCAGAATTCAACGAAATAAATTTTGTTGGATTCGTATCATCAAAACAAAGCTAAAAATGATTTTTCGGTAATTTTTGGAATTAATATATAATTATAATGGATTTTTCAATGTAAACGGGCAAATTTTTGACTTTAAAAATTCATTAAAAATTCATACGGGCTCAGAATTGAACGAAATTTATTTTCATAGGTCCACAGCATCAAAACATAGCTAAATATTTTTTTTTGAGAATATTTGAAGTTAATTTGTGACCTCGGTGAATTTTCATGTACGGTATACATTAAAATATTAATAAAATAATATAATTATTCCAGAACTCATAATAAATTTCAGAATTGGGTCCTGTAACATAGCCCATTGCGTTCAGAAGGCCTCAAAACCTTAAGAACGACAGTAAGCAGGCTTGAATCGGGGCTCGGACCAAAACGGGCCTTAACGGGCTAATTACATAATTAGTTAACCCTAATATATTATTATAATATTCGGAATTACTATTCATTCGTCTTCCTCTTCGTCACTTCAGCCGCCACATTAACCCATGGCCTTCAAAAATTCAAACTCAGTTTTCTCTCTCATTTCTTAACGGAATTTGGCGTGTGAGTACTCGTTTCGAAGCTCTCGCCGAGCTCTTCGATTTGGTACCAACCTCAGCCATTCTCGTGCCTCGATCCGCCTGCCCCGTCCCTCTAAAGGTCCGCCGGTCGCACCCCCCTAGGGCCCACATGCCGCCGCCGCACCTCGCCACCTTCTGGCCGTGCGTAGCTCTCTCGTAGCCGGTCCTTCTCCAACAAACGGCTCGTCGTTTCGTCAACTACAACTCCAGAAAATCAAATTTGAAGTTTTGAATGTTCTAAGGTAGATTTTGCTTTAGATTTCCCCACGCTTTTAAGCGTTACACAGCCAGTTGTAAAAAGCTGATTTTTGATTTTGTGTATGAATTTGTATTCGAATCGTTCCAGATCTGAAATCGTCTTGAATTGGAACACCAAATCTGACCGAACCTGATTCACCTCTCTGACCAAACACTGTGAGAATTTTATTTTTAAATTTAATTTAATTTATTTAATTATTATTTGCATGATTATTAACAGTAGAATTAATATGACACGATGTTTAAACATAGATCTAAACCGTTCATAACATATGATGTGGAATCTAAATTGCCTATGGTGCTATGTGATTAGATCTGAAATTTTAGGCTAAAATCTGAATTCATAACTAATTAAAATTAATTATGTGTTATTTATTTAACCATGCCATGTTGATTTTACATATGCTGTGTGAAACCCCATCTTGCAATTTACCTCGATGTTAGTATCGAATCTGATCATATTGTTGTATTTGGATGTTGTTATGCGATGTGATGAGAATTTACAGTTTATTTGATGTAAATAAGAACAAGACTTGTGATGAAATTTACATATTCCTTTTTTTTTTGTAAAATTGAAATAGGGAAAAATTGACATTTATTTTGATGTTAATAATAAGTAATTTACGTTGTATGAAAAATTAACATTTATTTTGGTGTTAATAATAAGTAATTTTCAATGCATGAAAATTTAACATTTTTAATGTTAATTAAATAGTAATTTTACCGCAAGTGTACATTAACATTTTTTTTATGTTAATATAAAAAGAAATCAAACGTAGGATGAAATTAACATTTTTAATGTTAGTATTATAAAAATTCAACCGTATGTACAATTAACATTTTTAATGTTAATATTATAAAAATTCAACCGTATGTACATTAACATTTTTAATGTTAATATTATAAAAATTCAACCGTATGATGACATTAACATTTTTAAATGTTAATATTATAAATTAAATATTGGACATGTAAAATTTCACATTTTTACTTATGTGAATAAAATAAATTATTAGGCATGTAACACATTTTTATTAATGTGAATAAATTGTAATGTGAATAAAATGGTAATTTTAACTGTATGCACAATATACATTTTGTTAATGTAATATATATAAGAATTTACTCCGCAGGTGAAATTTAAATTTTTAGAAACGTAACTAAAGTTTACCTTTTATTTTATGTAAACAAATTGAGAATGTGAAATGTAACTAAAGTTTACATTTTATTTTATTAAGAATGTGATATGTAAATAAAGTTTACATTTTTATTAATGTAACATATTCAAGGACTTCACCGTAGGAAAAAGATTACATTTTTATCAATGTAATTAAAGTAGGAATTGGTGTTAACATTAAATTTACATTTAATTATGTAAAACCAAAGTAGGAATTTGTGTTAACATGAAATTCACATTGAATTATGTAAAATTAAAGTGATGAGAAATTAACATTTTGTTTAATGTTAAATATAAGGAATTTACATGATATGAGAAAGTAACATTATTTTTAAATGTTAATAATAAGAAACTACACCGCATGAGTAATTAACATTATTTTTAATGTTAATTAAATAGTAATTTCACTGCATGTGTAAATTAACATTTTTAATGTTAAAGATAACACCGTATGATGTAATTAACATTTTTAATGTTAATATAATAAAACTTTAACCGTAGGATGTCATTAATATTTTTAATGTTGATATAAAAGTATTTACAACGTATGATAAATTAACATTTTTGTGTCAATGTTAAAAATAAGTATTCACATCGAATGAAAATTAACAATTTTGTTAATGATACAAATAAGAATTTACGTTGTATGAGGAATTAATAATATTTTTGATGTTAAAAATAAGTAGTTTACAATGCATGAAAAATGGACATTTTTAATGTCAATTAAATAGTAATTTTACCGTAGGATGAAATGGACGTTTTTAATGTAAATTAACTAAAAATTTCAACCGTAGGATTTAGTTAACATTATTTATAATGTTAATATAAAGGAAATTTAACCGTATGATAAGATTAACATTATTTTTAATGTTAATAAAAAGAATTTACATCGTAGGATGATTAACATTATTTTTAATGTTAATAAAAAGAATTTACATCGTAGGATGATTAACATTATTTTTAATGTTAATAAAAAGAATTTACATCGTAGGATGATTAACATTATTTTTAATGTTAAAGTAAAAGAATTTCACCGTAGAAGGATCTAACATTATTTTTAATGTTTAAACAAAAGAATTTCACCATAGGGTAATTAACATTATTTATAATGTTAGTATATAAGGAATTTGACCGTAAGATGAATTAACATTGTTTTTAATGTTAATATATAGTGAATTCCACCGTAGTATGAATTAACATTATATTTTGTTTATGTTAAAATAAAGGAAATTCAACCGTAGGTTGAATTAACATAATTTTAATGTTAAATTAAAGAGTAACTTAACCGTAGGATTGAGCTACATTATTTTTAACGTAAAGTAATAAAATAACTTAACATAGGATGAGATTACATTATTTTTAATGTTAATAAAGGATAATTTAACCATAGGGTTAATATACATTTATTTTTAATGTTAATATTAAGAGAATTACTTCGTAGAATAAAATTTACATTATTTTATAATGTTAACATAAAAGAGAATTGACCGTAGGAATGTTACATTTTTTTTTATGAAATTAAGAAGGAATAACACCATAGGGTGAGTTAACATTATTTTTAATGTTAATAAAGGGTAATTTAACCATAGGATAAGTCAACATTATCTTTAATGTTAAAATTAAGAAAATATGCATCGTAGGATGAGTTAACATTATTCTAAATGTTAAAATAAAAAGTGTATATACCATAGGGAAAAATTTACATTATTTTAATGTTAAAATAAAGGAATTCCACTGTAGGATGAGTTTACATTTTATACAATGTAAATAGGTAAGAATGCGGCATGTAAATGCAAGTTTACATTTTATTCAATGTAAATAAGTAAGAATGTGACATGTAATTTCAAGTTTGCATTTTATTAAATGTAAAGAAAATAAGAATGCGATATGTAATGAAAGTTTACATTTTATTCAATGTAAATAGGTAAGAATGCGGCATGTAAATGCAAGTTTACATTTTAATTAATGTAAATAAAAATATGATTTTGAGAATACGTCGTTAAATAAGAAGTTGACTATTTTTAATTAAAATAGAATGAATTGTTAATAAAAATAATTATTAACAAATAAGAAGGATTTTCAAAATATATATATATATATATGTATGTATATATATACGAGGATTGTTTGGGAAGTCCGAGATATTCTCATCCCAAATTAATCCAGCGGCGTTAAAGATCGAAGTAAGAAGACGACGCATGAAGACCGTAAATCTTCCCTCGAATGGACAGCGATCGAGACCCTGAATTGACTTGCTACCAATTCATGGGTCAAGGTCATTGCCCAGACGTACGTGTTGGTTTCACGGATTTGACTTTCGTTCATACCCAGAGCATAAGTTTAAATGGATGGTGTGTCTGACATCGTACTTCGTTATATATCATATTGTTGATTTTCTGTTAATATATAAATATTGGTGGTGGAGAATTTATTCTCTACTTAACACCCATTTATGTATTGATGGAGAAGCAATGGTATGGCATGGAGTGACAGTGTGGCATACTAAGATGCAATGATCAAGGTTTCTTGTTGAAAAGCAGAACCTTGTGGTGACGATCAAAGCACTGCTTGAATAAGCAGAGCTTTGTGTATTACGTAACCTCACGAGCCTCACAAACCGGTAGAGTCTAAAACGGGTGAAGGGAACGCAGGGAAAGCAGCACGTTTCTTTCTAGCTAGAAGTAGTGTTAGGGACCTCCCAGCGCTGACACTTTACTTATGTGGATGATGGAATGTGGCGCGCCTCGGATAGGTCCTATAGGACCGGGAAACGTGTGCTTAGGAATTGCCAATCCGCTAAGCTGTGTTTGCGGACCGGCCCTGCCATTTCCAAGGGTTCTCCGTGGGGAATCCTAAGGCTCTAGCTAGAGTGTCTCGAATCGGTAAGGAGCTCCGCTCTAGCCTTGACTCATGATGGAAACCAAAATCCAAATACGAACCGACGAATTTGATTGTATTACTAGTACGGAGGCATAATATATGGTACTTATGCTTCCTAGGATTAATACATTTACTTTGAAATGATTTCATATACACTAATAATAATATTAGATGCGTATTTGCCGTATTTAGCATGTTTAATCACCATAAGGTAAAACCCTATCCTCTGGTGTGTGTTGCATTGTGTGATGGGACTTGGGTCTTATGGTGATTCCATTTTTTCCAAAAAGCATTGCGTTGTTTACGATGTATTTAATTATTTGTTATGACACTTTAAATTATGCACGACAATCCATTAGAGTAAACCCATTCCGCGTTAGCGGCGTGGTCTTTGGATTTGCCTTATATCTAATAGTTATTTTACTTAAGAATTCTCACACCAGTCCCACGACTGACCCATAGTTTGTTTCACCTTTTTGCAAACTTGGGTGCCCTCTCTTATACACGGGCAGCCAAGTAGACAGGTTCATTCTTTGCTTGTAGTCTTTTCTTTGGAGCCGCTTATCATTTTTCTTGGATTTGCTTTTGTGGAGAGGTGATGACTTGGAGCTTGAAGACATTTACCTTTTGTTCTATGGCATCTTTTCTTTTCTTTTTAGACATCAAACTTATTTCTTTTCTGCAAACTTGTTGTAATAGCTTAGATTCTGTGACTGTGGATTTTCTGTGATTGATGACATTATATTTTTTCGCTGCTATAATGTTATTACTCTATGAATTTCCTTTGCTATATTGTATCTGTGTTCTGTTTTATTGTATTTATGTTGTATTCCAAAAATGATTACTCTTGCTTTCACTCGTGGAAGTTTGGGGTCATCACAGGTTTAATGGTATAACTAGGTGGTAGAGTTGACTGAATAAGTAGAGGATTTCCCCGTCCTCGTCCTCTCATTTTCCTTGCTCGTGTTCCTGGGAAACATACGAATGTCCACGTGTAGCGCCAACCATATCTGTCAATCATGCATGAAATATTTAAAAATAGCCATTGTATTTAGAAACAGTCATATAATAAAACCAGAAAAAACAATCATAATATAAACATGCATTATCTTATATAACTATATGACTATAAGACTTGGAAAGATCTAGGTATGAAACTACATAATAATTTGATTACTTGGTACATCCAAGGCTAGGTAACCGAAGTCATACATATATACTAGAATATTATGCAAAATTTCACATCTGAAACTGTTTTAAAATCCATACATATTTTTAAAGCCAAAATACATTCCAAAGCATATTTATCTAATGCCTACATGAAATCTTAAATGTGTTAAATTTACTTCAAAAGTAAGAAGAACAATTTATGCATTATCGATGTCCCTGAAAGCAGTACTCATTATATTCAAAAACAGGATCTGCCAGTGACGAAGCTAATGTATGGGCAGGATGGGCAATTGCCCTGCCCAAGATTTGCAAAACAAATAACCAGCGTTGAACGAAAAAAAGAAAACAAAACAATTGCCCTACCCAACTTTTGAGGGTTTTTTTCATACTTTATTTTTGCATAATCATTTGAAATAGGATTTGAAATCTGTTTTGTAATCGCAGCTTACTCAATATTTTAGGTCTTGAAAAATGCAAATTTAGAATTGCGGCACAATATGTATCGTTTTGTTGCTTTTTTTTTTTACTGTGATTTCCGACTTTGAAGTATGTCAATATTTTGTATTTCCATTTTGAATCCCATTTTGTTTCCAATTTTAGCCTTAAAGTATGTTGATAATTTTTATATTTGATGATTAAAGTATGTGAATTTTTTGAGTGCTATCCGACCATGCTTGAAATATATGAATTGTTAACCTTGCTTGAAGCATGTGAATTTTTTGAATTGTCTTCCTAATATTCTTTGAAAAATGTGATTTTTTTGAAATTGCTTGAAGTTGGAATAGTTAATGTTTATAAAACATATATATATATAATCATTAATTTTGTAATATTTATGCACTTTTTATGTTAGTAGTGGAGTTAGTTAAATCAAAAAAGCCGAAGGATATCCTTTTGTTTATCGACTAATTTGTCTTGTGTTAACTCTTCATGTATAAATTGCTACCATAGATAAAGTATTTTCAGCTATGAAATTATTCAGTACACCACTTCGCAATGGACGATGATTTGCTTGAAAACAATGATAATTATATATATTGAAAAAGAAATTGCCAAAAACCTTGATCTTGAAGCGATTGTGAATGCATTTAATTTTTGTGAAGTCCGTAAAGCACACATCAAATAGTTATTTAGTAATCCATGTTCTTGCATTCAAACTTGCTAAAATTGCCCAGAGATGCAAATTTGTTGTCATTATTATTTTTCGCATTTGCAAGGTTGTTCAAGTTATCAATTCCAATGTAATTTCACTAACTTAATTGTTTTCATAGAATATATTTTTTTTCCGCCCACCGTAAACTATAATCCTAGTTTCGTCGCTGGGATCTGCATAAAGCTTTTTTATCCACCGTCTTTAAACAGAATATGAAACATAACACTTTTGAAACCAGCTTTGTATATACATCTTTAAAAATATTTTAAAAGTTTATTTACAGAGTGATTGGCTTCCTAGGTTTGTAAATCATTAAAAATATTTTAAAAGTTTATTTACAGAGTGATAGGTTTACATGTACTGCTAATTTCACAATCTCGCAAAATTTAAATACAATGCAACAGATATCATTATATGCACCAGTAAATGTCTAAACTTTGAATGTTTTGAAAGAGCATCATTTTTCTTAGGATTTGCATGTAGAAAATCAGTCTACTTTGCATTAGGCATCATGGAAAAATGTGCTAGCATATACTACTGATTATACATATGCATTTGTGCATATAAATATAAGAAGACATCGAACATCCGTATATAAAACAGCATATAAGAAGACAGCATATAAGAAGACATCATATAAGAAGACATCGAACATATAAAATAGCATATAAGAAGACATCATATAATTTCACAATCCGTATATAAAACAGCATACAAGTTTATTAGGTTGTCAATTGTAAACGTAGTACATAAAACAGCATATAAGAAGACATCGAACATCCGTATATAAAACAGCATACAAGTTTAGCATATAAGAAGACATCGAACATCCGTATATAAAACAGCGTACAAGTTTAGCATATAAGACAGCATACAAGTTCTAGCATTTGAATATAGCAGTGTGCAATTAGGTTGTCCTATTAGGTCACAGCAGTGTTCTCGCTCGTAGTTCTATAGTTGTATCCCTACAATTGTTATTCCTTCCCAAAAATTACTAGCAGTTTTGTAAGCCCCTATTTTTGCAGACGTTCGAGAATACAATTTGGCACATTGCCGTAATGCATAAATATCGTGTCATGCTAAATGTACCTCCAAAAATTATTAAGAATACAATTGCGAAAAGATAACATGACATTTTCGTACATTTTCACAGAAATAGAAAAATAGAAAAATGACAACAATGATTTACTAAAAAAACAAGTAGAGAAATGAAAACAATGGTTTGCTAGAAATAGAAACAGAGAAATGAAAACAATCAAAACACCAAATTTCTCAATCACAAATGTTAACAGACTTATCAACTATCATTCTCCATCAACATCTAATTCATCATCAATTGAGCTTTCATTTTCACTCTCAAGGTCTACAATTATATTATCATCTTCTGCATCCGTATCAAAAACTTCCGTGACCTGAACGCCGCCATTAAGAGGTCCAAAGTCACCTTCTTTGTCCATAGTGAATTCAACGATATGATCGATGTCTTCTTGATAAGCTTGATCATTCAAGATGTTTTCATCAAACGTATACCTAGGTTTCGTTTTAAGCACAGCCCACCAATCATTTTTGTTTTTCCTTTCTGATGGATATGCGACATAATAGACCTGAATTGCTTGTGTTGCTAGAATAAACGGATCATAGGTCTTATACTTGGCCTTATGATTTATTTCAATGAGATTGTACAGAGGATGCACATTAATTCCAATTTTAGGTGTATTGTCAAACCAATGGCATTTGAATAGGAAAGTTTTCTGCTCCGGATCGATAGAGTAAGTCAGCTCATAAATTTCCTTCAAAATACCATAATAGTCTTGCATATGCATTTCTGGGTCATTGCTGCCTTTAACACATACACCACAATTATAAGTTGATTTTCCATATCCGTACTCCTCTGTTTGAAATTTATACTCGTTCATGAATAATACTTTGCATTTCCTTACTTCCTTTTGAGGTCCAAATGCAATAAACTTTAATCGTTTATCTGTGACTTTATTAACAGGATCACATACCTATTATAATAAACATAAATTAATATATACATAAGTATATTTGATACGTTTTGCATTGAAAAAGTGGCTGAATTTTGTTATATTAATCTTACATAATTGAGAAACCAATCAATAAAATTTGATGCTCGTGGAATAGCAGGATTCATTTCCTCAAACATTCTGCAAGAGCACTAAAGTGAGTAAGATACTTAAATTTTGAAATTAAAATCGTTGAATGCTACCAAAATTCATCTTATATAAGGTTGTACTTCTTTGCAGTTAAGAAGAACGTAATTTCGAGCAGCGTTGTATTCTTCATCAGTCAACCAATGTTTTTTCCAACCACCATAGGGACGTCCTTCTTTTTTGAACACGGATAATGAACGATCATTGAAAAATTCATCTGTACTATGATCATTGCGTGACATAGTCGTATTCATTTTCTTTACATGATCCTCAAAGTAAAAAGAAAAGAATGTTGCCGCCTCTTCCATGATGTAGGCAGTACAAATTGATCCTTCCACGCATGCCTTATTAGTCACTTTTTTCTTCAAGTGTCTTATAAACCTAAAGTGTCGTGTGTAAACAAATTTGAAAATATATTATATGTACTAATATGATATGAGTTTTATAAAATAACCTTTCAAACGGATACATCCACCCATATTGAACCGGTCCCCGCATTCTAGCTTCAAAAGGAAGATGTATCGGAAGATGCTCCATTACATTAAACAAACCAGGGGGAAATATCATCTCCAATTTGCAAATTAGTTCTGGTATGATCTTCTCAAGCTTCTCAATTCGGTCCAATTTTAGCGTTGTTGTGCATAACTCCTCGTAAAATAGACTAAGCTCCGTTATAGCACACCAAACTTTATGCGGAAGCAACTCTTTGAAAGCAACTGGAAAAAGATTCTCCAAAAATAAATGGCAATCATGGGTTTTCATTCCGTTCATTCTCAAGCTACTCAAATCAACACATCTACGTAAATTTGAAGCAATACCATCCGGTAATCGTAGATTCTCCACCCACTTCAATAGAATTTTACAACTATCCCAACTTAGATCATAACATGCTTTAGGTTTAAAGTTACTATCATCTTCACCAAGCTCAAGTTCGGGACGTTTGCAGTAAAGTCGTATATCACGTCTTGATCTCAAATCGTCCTTAGTTTTACCTTTGACGTTGAGAATTGTATTGAACACATTCTCAAAAACATTTTTCTCATTATGCATGACATCAATATTATGATGAATTAATAGATTTATCCAATATGGCAATTCCCATAATATGCTTTGTTTACACCAATTATGACTCAAACCTTTGCCTTCGATGTTGAAATTTAACCCATTTGGATTATTATATATTTTTGGAAAATATTGCACGCGTTCATAAATTTCTTCACTAGACAACATCGGCGGTGCTGGATCGGTAACGACTCTGTTTCGTTGAAAATCTTTCTTGTTTTTTCTACATGGATGATCGAAATCTAAAAAACAACGATGACAATCGAACCAATGTCATTCTGCTTCCATTAGCCAAATGAAAAGACGATGTCCACTCCATGCAATACGGACATGCTAATCTACCAGACGTACTCCAACCAGAGAGCATACCATAAGCTGGGAAGTCACTAATGGTCCATAACAAAGATGCACGCATGATAAAATTATTCTTCATTGACACGTCATACGTAAGAACTCCATTCCAAAGGAGAATCAACTCATCAATTAGTGTTTGCAAATATACGTCAATTCCTTGTTTAGGATCTCTAGGCCCAGGAATTACAAGAGTTAAGAACATATAAGGATTTTTCATGCACATCCATGGTGGCAAATTATAAGGCGTCAAAATAACCGGCCAAGAAGAATATTGTTTACCAAATTGGTCAAATGGCGCAAATCCATCCGTGCACATGCCTAATCTAACATTACGTGTCTCTTCCGCAAAGTTAGGATATGTTCTATCAAAATGGTTCCATGCTTCTCCGTCTGATGGATGACACAACAATCCATCACTATAATTCCGAATAGCATGCCATCCCATGTGCGATGCAGTTGCCATAGACGCATACATCCTTTGTAACCTAGGAATAAGCGGCATGTAGTGCAACCTTGAGTATGGGACGTCTTTTGTTTTATTTTATTTTTCTTTGCTTTGTATCTTTCAGCGGAACAATATTTGCAAGTTCTAAGCTCAATGTCATCTTTCCAGAACAACATACAACCATTTCGACATGCATCTATTTTTTGATATCGCAAACCAAATGCAGTCACCAACTTCTTCATCTTGTAAAAACTATCACCCAAGACATTATCATGAGGCAACATTTCCTTACTGATTTTAAGATACTCATCAAATTCATTTTTGGAACTATTATATTTTGCTTTGATTGCAATATATCTAGCAGTTGCAGATAACTCTGTATGGGTTTCACAACCATCCCATAAAGGTCGCTTCGCAGCATTTAATAAATCAAAAAATTTCTTCGCCTCTGCATTAGGAGGTTCTTCCACATGTGAATCTCTCTCAGACATGTTGTGAAGGAGTGAACCTCCAGCATCATAAACCATGGCTTCCATCCTATTCTCTTGGAAATAATTATCATCATTATCCCAGTTACTATTTCCATCGTCGTTATTGCTGGTAGCACCACTAACTTCTCCATGAAATCTCCATAACTCATAACCAAGCACAAATCCATATTTGCACAAATGTAATTTAACGGTATCTCCATCCCTACGAGCTTCATTTTTACATTTTTGACAAGGACATCGAATTTCTTGATTTCCAAACTCTCTAGACGCAAAATCAACAAATACATCTATACCCTTGAAAAAATCCTCCAACATTACACCGTGTCCATCTTTCCGCTTATACATCCAAGTACGATCCCTCATATAATCCATTTCAACTTTTAATGCTGCAATACTGTATAAATTTCAAAACTACATGTGATCTTTACAAGGAAAAAACTTAATGCATGTGATCAATACATCATAGGAAAAACATAAGCACTAAAGAACATACATACATATAATTGTGCTTGAATATAGTAACTCTCACAATGCATGCATTAAGTCAAATTTCAAAATGAAACATGCATTAAGTCAAAATTCAGGATGACTGAAAAAAAAGTCATTAACATCCTCTATCAGTGATGGGTTAAGTCGAAATTCACAATACAAGTTGTTCTTTTTTTTAGGCACTATCGAAATTTTCTCCTCCTATATATGTTAATCAATAGCCCAATAGGCAAGAACTTTTGCCCAAAATTGATAACAGCACACATGGCGCAGTGTATATATCATTCCATACGTGACTATTTGTATCAGTGAATCACATAAACAATCAGAGTGCAGCCATAACAGAATTTACAGCAATATATAAGGCAATTATAAAGAAAACATGCAAGATATTCTTACCAACCAATGGCAGGGAACGAAAGGATCAGCCCATGCAAAAATGACGTGTAGGCCATGTATAAGGTGCAAAGGAAAAATTACAGCACATGGTTGGAAACACACAAACTCCACGGGTTTAAGTGTTCAGAATAGTAATTACCATTGCCATAAAATAATAAGCATATGTAGTAAAAGGAAAAGTTTGTCATGAATGGAAATGTCATATTTGAATACCACTATTTTATATAAAATACTGTAGTAAATCATACTGACATCTATTCAATGCCATACTATAAAAATTGGGACTTCGGCATGCAAAAAGACTAGAATGTGCACAAGTGGACTCAATAACATAAGCATGGAAAAATGAAAGCAGGTTACATGCCGCATAGGTTTATCAGACAAAGCAACACAGAAAGGAGTAAGTTTGAAGAGAAATGAAAGCAGGTTACATGCCGCATAGGCTAAACTGCTAAAGGGAAATTTTAATACCACATGCTGCTGCTATTATACCCAAATATCACTACTTTTATTCTCAGTTTACATGTTTTTGTCTTAGTTTTGGTATGCAGATCTGTTAGCTCAATTCCATATGTATTTCTACGACCTATCAACAGAAGCAGTTCAAATAGGGAAAAAAAGAAGGGTTTGCAACATTACAAGCAGGGGCAGTAATTGAACTAGGCAGTAAAATCGTTAGATCTACAACATGAAAAAACCCTGATTTAGACCTAAAACCCTACATTTAACAAAATCCACGAAAATAGAATAATAAAACCCTAATTTTGAATTCAACTCGGAAAAACTTCACTACCTCCAGAGCGGCGGCGCGACGAAGAGGGTGGAGTGACGAAGAGGGCGGCGCGACGAAGAAGGCGGCGCGATGAAGAGCAGAGCGATGAAAAGACAGCGGTGGGGTAAGAAAGGCGTTTGAAAATGAAAAAAAATGTTAAGTGCGAAGAGGTTGATAATAGACCCGATGGTATTAACGTTATTTGCACAATATTCAAAATTAATGTTATATTTTAACGTATATCAACATTTTTTTTCCTTTTCAATTTTTTTTACCATATTAATTACTAATGTATATCCACATTTTTACTAATGTATATCCAAATTTTTTTTACCATATTCAGTGTTAATGTTAGCATTCAGTATTCAAAATTAATGTACTCAAAATTAATGTTACCATATTAATTACTAATGTATATCAACATTTTTTTTTACCATATTCAGTATTCAAAATTAATGTTATATTTTAACTTATATCAACATTTTTTTTACCATATTCAAAATTAATGTTACTATTGCACAGTATTAACGTTATTAATTACTAATGTACGTATATCAACATTTTTTTTTCCTTTTTAATTTTTTTAACCGTATTCAGTGTTTAAAAGAAATAAAAACTACAAAAAAATTGATGCATCTATAACTACACTAATTTTAGTAGCATGTTCAATTCACTCGTTGTTTGCTCAAAGAAGAGGCAGATACCTCCGATCAATTTGTTGCAGGAGTGTACAACTCTTTTATAAATGGTTTGTTTGCTTTCAAAAAAAAAAGTCTCTGACATAATGAACAAAAAAAAATACTGTAAAGTAAACAGACAATGAATAGGAAAGGAAAAGATAAGCAAATTTAGCAAGCAAAAGCAATCTACCATCAAAAATCCAATTTGTAACGGCTCTTCTTTGAGCAAACAATGTATTTTATTATTTACTATTGCCTCTTATTTATATTATATAGTAATTAATCATTAACTATTGAATTTTATTTACTTCTAATAGTTATTATTTATTATTAATTACTAATGTATATCAAGATTTTTTTTTCAATTTTTTTTAGCATATTCAGTGTTTAAAAGTATTAAAAACAAAAACAAAAATTGATGCATCTGTAACTACACTAATTTAAGTAGCATGTTCAATTCACTCGTTGTTTGCTCAAAGAAGAGGCAGATACCTCCGATCAATTTGTTGCAGGAGTGTACAACTCTTTTATAAATGGTTTGTTTGCTTTCAAAAAAAAAAGTCTCTGACATAATGAACAAAAAAAAACAATAATGTAAAGTAAAGGGACAATGAAGAAAGGAATAGATAAGCAAATTCAGCAAGCAAAAGCAATCTACCATCAAAAATCCAATTCGTAACGGCTCTTCTTTGAGCAAACAATGTATTTTATTATTTACTATTACCACTTATTTATATTATATATATAGTAATTAATAATTAATCGGCATTAATTTAAAAAAAAATTAATCATCATTAACTATTGAATTTTATTTACTTCTAATAGTTATTAATTATTATTAACTACTAATGTATATCAACAATTTTTTTTCTATTCAATTTTTTTTTACCATATTCAGTGTTTAAAAGTACTAAAAACTACAAAAAAAAATTGATGCATCTATAACTACACTAATTTAAGTAGCATGTTCAATTTACTCGTTGTTTGCTCAAAGAAGAGGCAGATACCTCCGATCTATTTGTTGCAGGAGTGTACAACTCTTTTACAAATGGTTTGTTTGCTTTCAAAAAAAAAAAAAGAGTCTCTGACATAATGAAGAAAAAAACAATACTGTAAAGTAAAGACACAATGAATAGGAAAGGAATAGATAAGCGAATTTAGCAAACAAAGGCAATCTACCATCAAAAATCCATTTCGTAACGGTTCTTTTTTAAGCAAACAATGTATTTTATTAATTACTATTACTTCTTATTTATATTATATAGTAATTAATAATTAATCATCATTAATTAAAAAAATTAATCATCATTAACTATTGAATTTTATTTACTTCTAATAATTATTATTTATTATTAATTACTAATGTATTATTAACATTAATTATTTAAAACTTAAATTTACTAATTAATTACTAAGTAATAACACAAATTTAAAACATTTTATAAATAATAAATATAAAAGTTCGTTTCAAATCTCTTGGAAATCTGTAGGAAAAATAGTATCAAAATTCTATCGACGGTAATCCGACCCTATTAGCAACGGATTTTAGCGTCAAATATTATATGACGGTAAAGAGCTGCAATTTCCATTGATTTAGCGACGGAATCTGTATTCGACGGTAATAATTTATAATAAGATGGCATATAAAATCCAAAATACTTCCCCTTACAAAGCCCACGGAAATCCGCCGCTATCTAGCGACGGAATTTTCCGCTGCTAATTTTCTGTTGCTAATCTCGGTTTTTCTTGTAGTGTGTGTTGAATAGGAATTCATGTGTTGAACGACATTCATGTTTTGAAATAAATTGTTTTATAATAAAAATCACATTTTTATCACCTGTTTGAACTATATAAAATAATCGTGTTTTGAAATAAATTGTTTTATAATAAAAATCACATTTTTATCACCTGTTTGAACTATATAAAATAATCCTGTTTTGAAAATAAATTATTTTAAAAAATCACATTTTTACTATATACATGAATTGTTGAAAAGGTGATGTGTTGAAATAAATATCTATTTGATAAGAATATGATTTTTATCGAGGTAAGAAAAGAATATGGTCTTGGAATCGAAGAATCGATTATAATTATATATATATAATTATAATTATAATAAATCGAATAACGAAGCTGCAGTTCATATTTTGAAACCGTGATTTCAAACGATTAGTGCGGAAGATCCGGTTATTGGATTTTCCTGAAACTGCAACCGTTGGGCTCGCCTTGGAAATATTTTTCCAATGGCACCAATTTTGTGAAGATCCAACGGTTGGATTGTCTGGAATGTTTAATTCAAAGCAGAAGAAAAACAAAGCCAGAATCGATTATAATTATATATATATATATATATATATATATAATTATAATTAAAATAAGTCGAATAACGACGCTGCAGTTCAAAATTTGAAATCGAAACTTCAAACGATTGTGCCGGGAGATCCGACCGTCGGATTTTCCCGAAACTGGAACCGTTGGATTCGTTTTGAAAATATCTTTCTAATGATATAAATTTTGTGAAGATCCAACGGTTAGATTTTCAGATATGTGTAAATCAAATCCAAAGAAAAACAGCACCATGGCCGCGTTATGGCCTGAAGCGTCGTTTAAATAACATAGGCTATTTTTAATTAAATAAAAATAGTGGAAAATCATTATAAAATATTATAAACGACATGGAATGACAATGAACTGATTTAAATTCTAAATATACGTGAACTATTTGAAAAGGCCGAGTTAAATCTCATTTCAAATAATTAGTCGACGATATGAAATCGATGATGAAGACGGTGGTCGAAGACCGGAGAGATTCACGTCGTTTGGGTGGTAACTGATGTCCTGATTGGTAGGCATCCTGAAATACGGATAATGAGTGAGGATTATCCAGTCGTACGTGGAAATCGATGGGTATGCGAGGTATATAGTGCCTCCGGTTTCGTTCAGACCCAGGACGGACTTGCAAATGGATTGTGTGTCTGACATTGGAATTCATTCTGTGTGATTAATAGCCATCTGTTGCATGGTGTTGAATTGCCTGTGTGGCATGCTAAGATGCAATGATCAAGGCTTCTGTTGAAAAGCAAAGTCTTGTGGTAGATGATCAAAGCACCGCCTGTGTGGCGTAGCTTTGTGTATAACGTGAATTCGCGAACCTCACACCCCGGTATGAACCAGAAACGGGAGAGGACATAAGGGAGGGCATGCGTTTCCTTCTAGCTAGAGGTGGTGTCAGTGCTTAAACTGGCTGACATTTATATTATTTACACCTGTGTGGTTGTTGCTGTTACGAGGCGCCTCGGATATATCGGTGACTATGTGAAGCCGATAGAGTCAGTGGACTCATTTATGCCCCATAGGGCGGGGAAACGTATTGTTCAGGCACTATAATCCACTCTGTGTGGACCGGCCCTGACGATCTAAGGGACAGTTGCGGCTGTTCCGGAGACATGGGCTAGATTGTCTCGAATTCGGTGAGGACGATCCCTAGCCTCGGTTCATGATGGAAATCCAATTTCCAAATACGACATTGTGCGGTTTTGATTGTAAACCTATATTTGGCGACATAGTGGCATGGGACGCTCATGTCGTCTATTGAAACACCCCACCTCTACATTTTTGGAAAGGATGTTGTTGTAACACGTATTTGATTTAATGAAATAAAGTTTGTTGTTCTTCCGCTGTTTTACAAATATGTGTTCTTATATCTGTCTTGTATATCTGTGACTTGTACTTATAAACCTCCACCAAAATTAGGGCATTCCCTTTGAGAGTGACCCTAACGGAGGTGGGGTGTTTCATCTATGATTGATACTTATGATTTGAAATTGTTTTTGAAACATATAAACACTAGTAATAATATCAAATGCTTTTGTTTTATTCGTATCAAGCATATTTGGCCATTATAAGGTAAAAACTCTATCCTCCGGTTTGCGTTGCATTGTGTGATGGGAACTGAGTCTTATAATGGCTTCATTTTTATAAAATGCATTGCGTTGTTTAAAAATAAGATTTGTTTTAAAGCACTGGCAATCCAATGGAGTAAACCCATTCCACGAAAGTGGCGTAGTCCGGTGATTAGCCATATTATGAAAAGTGTTAAGTAGATTTCTCATACCAGTCACATGACTGACTCGTAGTTTGTTTCACTTGCAAACTCAGGTGCCCCTATTTCTACATGGGCAGCCTTGTATTCAGGTTTTGGCAGGCTCTTTCTGGATAGCTGGAGCTGAAGATGGATTCTATCATTTATCTCTTTTTATGCTGTTCAGCTCCTATTGTACATATTATGTTGTTTTCCGCTGTTGAAATTTATGTATAGCTGAACTGTATTTGTACTAAGTATGATCCTGTATACTGTGTAACTCTGATGTTTATGTTTATCCAGTGTACTATTTGTTCATTATCTGGTTTATTTATTTAATTCTGTTCTGTTATTTCTGTTTATGTGTTATATTCCAAGGATTACCCTTAACACCGTAGTACGGGGTTTTGGGGTCGTCACACATGGTATCAGAGCTTTGGTTAAGCTTAGTGCTGGAATATAACATATGAACGAACTCGTCAGAAATAGAACCAGTAGTGTTCTAGGACGAGTAACTCATTACAGATAGGATCAGTAATATTCTAGTATGAGTATAGCAGAATCAGAATAACTTGTTAGAGATGGGGTCAGAAATACCCTAGAACGAGTTGAGAGTTATATATTTGTAAATAACGTATTTGTGATTATATATATAGTCTGGTTTTAGAAATATGATTTTTGAATATATAAAAGATATATATTTGAAAAGTTAAAAATAAATTGTTTGATGCTTGTGTTGTGTGATTTAGAGTTTGATTGATTACAATATTAGAATGATAGTTAATTAAAGCAATAATAGAATGAATGGTAGGATTTATTCGAATAAACCACACATTGAACTGATTAGAGGATTAACTAGACATATATACATGTGCATGATATATGTTTGAATAGGTAAATGGATTAGTTGTTGAGTAAAGATTTTATTTGCATGCCCGACAAATAGGTAAACCTTAATGAGTTGGATGTGCAATTTTATTATTATATCAACTCCTGTGAGTGCCATTGGATGCGGAGTGCTGGTTATTTTGTGTGTAAATAATAAATGTCGCCATAGGATAGTAACAATTAATTTTGAACAACACTGCATGGCATACTTCTTGAAGATGGCATACTTCATCATATACCACACAACCGTTTGGAGCTTGTGTGACGAGGTTGAAGATTTACCATACGAGCGAGAGGCTTGTATGGCGATGACTATGTATTACAGGTTGAACTGATGACAGATATGGACTATTTGTTACAGGTTGAACTGATGACTGTTATGGACCATATAAAATTGTAACAATAAAATTGCTAGATTAATAAAAAACCCACACGGGTCTGGAGTTGACAATAATCATGTCTCTCTAGTTATTAGATACGGCACATGGACTATTTATTTCCCACACGGGACGAGGTGACGAGGATTTATCCTCTGGAGCATTAAAAATACACACTCCCTCAAGCTTTGACAGGGTGGCGAGAATTTATTCTCTGGAGTTATTATCTATACACGCTCCCCTGTAAACACCAGAATATATCACTATAAATATGTGTATGCTTTATAGGATTTATTGGGTATCTAATACGGCCCAATAAATTTCCAAACCCCTCCCCATACAAAGAAGGTTAGGCGAAATTTTTCGAAAATTCCGGGTGTTAGCCAAATTTTTGAAGAATTTGAAAATTCTCAGAAACTGAAAAGTTGGAGAATGGAAGCTAGATTGAACAGGGAGTTGATTAATCAAACCACTTTCGACTTTGTTCCTTTTCGGGGAAGAAAAGTTTTAAGTGGGGGAGATTGTAACAACCCGGAAAATCTGAACCAGTTTAAAAAATTTTAATTGGCAAAAATAGTGAATTTTAAATATTTAAAATAAATACTTTAAATAATGCTGATGAAAAATATGTTTGAATTGAAGTTTGAAAATAAATATAATTAATTTTAATTATTAACATGGCCTGAAATGGCGCGGTAGTTTCAAAAATGGAATTCAAACTTCGCCTGACTGTACCGGGTACAAAACAAAACGGATTTTAGTGAAACCAAAATTATTTAAATCTATTAGTGAATATCTTTCTAACGAATCTGAAAAATTGAAGTTTCATAACGGGAATCAAAAGTTATGGCCAAATGAATTTTCAGAAAGGTCGCTATAGAATTTATATCGCCCTTGAAAATAGACATTTTACATACGACCCCGGAATTCGACGAAATCACTTTTGTTGGATCCGGGATGTCAAACTATTGCTAGGTTTCAAATTTCATAATTTTTGAAGCTAGTATGTGAGCATGGCAAAGGAAAATGTGTTTTGGTCAATTACAGTTAAATTGGATCGACCAGAAAAGGGTCATTTTGCAAACGACCTCAGAATCCGACGAAACTAGTATTGTTGGGACCGTATCGTCAAAACATAGCTAGATATATTTTTCTGGAATTTTTTGAAACAGTTTGTGACCCTGACAAATTGAAATGTATGTTCAAAATAAATATTGAATATTATATATTTTAAATTGAAGGAAAACTGATTGAAACAGTCGAATGGGCCTACGAAACATATCCCATTGTGTTCGGAATAGGGGTAAAACGCTGGAGACGATAGTCATTGGGTTTGGATTGGTGTTCGTGTGTGGCAAGGGGTATTTTCGGATTTTAAAAATTAATAAATATTAACAAAAATCCCATTGGCCAGAAGTTTTTCTCTCTCCCCGATAATATCGCGATCGACGACGGAAAGGAGTCCAAATCTTCCCGTTCATTTTCTGATCAATCCACGCAATAAAACATCATGCTCCTTTGGAGATTTTTGTAGAGCTTCGCGAGATCTTCAAATCCATACCTGGTCTCGATTTTTTCATTGAGTGAGGAGTGAGAATCGACAGCAGGAAGTTGGCACCTTCCAACCGTCGTCGCCGCTTCCTCCGACCAATGAACTGGCCCCACCTCCTGGCGCAGGCGCGCCCCTCCGTGCTCTCCCTCGTGGCGCTGGCCGATCGAGACAACGATCAACGGATTAGGAGAAAAGTCCAACCCTAGTTTCGAACGATTTGCTGAGGTAATCGGCTTTGATTATTTTGAATGGTTTTAAACATTTAAAAGTGTTGCAAATTAAGATTTCACTGTAAAAATCATATATTTTTCGTTTCTTGACGAAATTCAGTGAAATAAGAGATAGTGGACTCGTGTGGACGTCTTCTACATTCTAGAAGAGATCGCATATTTTTCTGAGCCTTCTGCTATTTTTGGTGGAGTGGAACCCAATGTGAGATTTCTAATTTATAAAAGATATGGAAAATGACGATGTATAAATTATAAAGTCAATGTATGAGTTATATAAGCGTTGTACACCACATGTATAAGCGTTGTATAAGTTGTATGTTCGATGTATAAATTATATATGCGTTGTAAAAATTATATATGTGTTGAATCGAAGTGAAATTCACTTATATAAGTGTGTGTGTATATATATATATATATATATATATATATATATATATATATATATATATATATACGCCCCTCGTCCACAAACCATGGACGATATTTATTGGTTGTGATTGGTGTGAAAACTATTTGATAGTGAATGGTTGATGTAAATTGTTTGTGGTTTGAAATTGATTGATTGTGGTTGAAAAATACCCGTTTGTGGTTGAGAATTATTTGGTTGAATCCACATAGGATTAGTTTTGTGGAAAAGAAAAATATACATGCCGCCTGCGTGCGAACTAGATGCATGATATCCCCCTTGTCAAAAGCTGCGTGGCTTTAAGGTAGAGCGAGGTGCCGTACTAGGGACAGCCCCGGTTTTAACTACCCTGCCGTTATGCTGCCGAAATTTTGAATAATATTCCTGTGTTTGAATTATTTTCATGTGTTGAAATTATATATGTGTTGAATAGGAATTCATGTGTTGAAATTATATATGTGTTGAATAGGAATTCATGTGTTGAACGACATTCATGTTTTGAAATAAATTGTTTTATAATAAAAATCACATTTTTATCACCTGTTTGAACTATATAAAATAATCGCGTTTTGAAATAAATTGTTTTATAATAAAAATCACATTTTTATCACCTGTTTGAACTATATAAAATAATCCTATTTTGGAAATAAATTGTTTTACAATAAAAATCACATTTTTACTATATACATGAATTGTTGAAATGGTGATATGTTGAAATAAATATCTGTTTGATAAGAATATGATTTTTATCGAGGGTAAGAAAAGAATATGGTTTTGAAATCGAAGAATCGATTATAATTATATATATATATATATAATTATAATATATGGAATAACGAAGCTGCAGTTCGTATTTTGAAACCGTGATTTCAAACGATTAGTGCGGAAGATCCGACCATCGGATTTTCCTGAAACTGCAACCGATGGGCTCGCCTTGGAAATATCTTTCCAATGGCACCAATTGTGTGAAGATCCAACAGTTGGATTGTCTGGAATGTTTAATTCAAATCTGAAGAAAAACAGCGCCAGAATCGATTATAATTATATATATATAATTATAATTAAAATAAATCGAATAATGACGCTGTAGTTCGAAATTTGAAATTGAAACTTCAAATGATTGTGCCGGGAGATCCGACCGTCGGATTTTCCCGAAACTGGAACCGTTGGATTCGTTTTGAAAAGATCTTTCTAATGATATAAATTTTGTGAAGATCCAACGGTTAGATTTTCATATATGTGTAAATCAAATCCGAAGAAAAACAGTGCCACGGCCGCGTTATGGCCTGAAGCGTCGTTTAAATTAAATAGGCTATTATTTATTAGATAAAAATAGTGGAAAATCGTTATAAAACATTATAAACGATATGGAATGACAATGAACTGATTTAAATTCTAAATATATGTGAATTATTTGAAAAGGCCGAGCTAAATCTCATTTCAAATAATTAGTCGACGATATGAAGTCGATGATGAAGACGGTGGTCGAAGACCGGAGAGATTCACGTCGTTTGGGTGGTAACTGATGTCCTGATTGGGAGGCATCCCGAAATACGGATAATGGGTGGGGATCATCCAAACGTACGTGGAAATCGATGGGTATGCAAGGTATATAGTGCCTCCAGTTTCGTTCAGACCCAGGACAGACTTGCAAATGGACTGTGTGTCTGACATTGGAATTCATTCTGTGTGATTGATAGCCATCTGTTGCATGGTGTTGAATTGCCTGTGTGGCATGCTAAGATGCAATGATCAAGGCTTCTGTTGAAAAGCAAAGTCTTGTGGTAGATGATCAAAGCACCGCCTGTGTGGCGTAGCTTTGTGTATAACGTGAATTCGCGAACCTCACACCTCGGTATGAACCAGAAACAGGAGAGGACATAAGGGAGGGCATGCGTTTCCTTCTAACTAGAGGTGGTGTCAGTGCTTAAACTGGCTGACATTTATATTATTTACACCTGTGTAGTTGTTGCTGTTGCGAGGCGCCTCGGATATATCGGTGACTATGTGAAGCCGATAGAGTCAGTGGACTCATTTACGCCCCATAGGGCGGGGAAACGTATTGTTCAGGCACTATAATCCACTCTGTGTGGACCAGCCCTGACGATCTAAGGGGCAGTTGCAGCTGTTCCAGAGACATAGGCTAGATTGTCTCGAATTCGGTGAGGACGATCCCTAGCCTCGGTTCATGATGGAAATCCAATTTCCAAATACGACACTGTGCGGTTTTGATTGTATACCTATATTTGGCGACATAGTGGCATGGGACGCTCATGTCGTCTATGATTGATACTTATGATTTGAAATTGTTTTTGAAACATATAAACACTAGTAATAATATCAAATGCTTTTGTTTTATTCGTATCAAGCATATTTGGCCATTATAAAGTAAAAACTCTATCCTTCGGTTTGCGTTGCATTGTGTGATGGGAACTGAGTCTTATAATGGCTTCATTTTTATAAAAAGCATTGCGATGTTTTAAAAGATTTACCTGTTTTAAAGCACTGGCAATCCAATGGAGTAAACCCGTTCCACGAAATTGGCGTGGTCCTGTGATTAGCCATATTATGAAATGTGTTAAGTAGATTTCTCATACCAGTCCCATGACTGACTCGTAGTTTGTTTCACTTGCAAACTCGGGTGCCCCTATTTCTACACGGGCAGCCTTGTATTCAGGTTTTGGCAGGCTCTTTCTGGATAGTTGGAGCTGAAGATGGATTCTATCATTTATCTCTTTTTATGCTGTTCAGCTCCTATTGTACATATTATGTTGTTTTCCGCTGTTGACATTTATGTATAGCTGAACTGTATTTGTACTAAGTATGATCCTGTATACTGTGTAACTCTGATGTTTATGTTTATCCAGTGTACTATTTGTTCATTATCTGGTGTATTTATTTAATTATGTTCTGTTATTTCTGTTTATGTGTTATATTCCAAAGATTACCCTTAACACCATAGTATGGGGTTTTGGGGTCGTCATAGGTATATTGTAATTAGGGTTTGGTTGAATCCTATTTATAATATAATAATATTAGTTCTCTTATTTATTCGTTTTAGCCCATCAATCCTTAACAGCTCCAATTTCAGCCCAACAAAAGTTGTTCCCACCCAATTGCCCCTGTTTCGGAACCAATGGGCTAGGTCCCGTCAGCCCAATCGATCGTCATTAGCCTGTTTTCTTTAATTTAAAATTTAAATCATTTATTTATTTAATTCGATCATACATTTAAATTCACCGGGGCCACAAACGGACTCCAAAAATTCCCGAAAAATAAATCTAGCTATGTCTTGACGATACGGTCCTAACAAAATTAATTTCGTTGAATTTGAAGGTCGTTTGAAAAATGGCCTTTTTAACAGTCGATTAAATTCAACAGAAATTATCGAACGCAGTTTAATTTACCACGCTCACAAATTAATTCCAAAAATTATGGAAAATTAAACTTAGTAATAATTTGACATTCTGGATCCAACAAAAATGGTTTCGTCGAAAACGGAGGTCGTTTGTATAATGGCCATTTATACGGGCTATAAATTATACTATATTGCATAACGACTATTCTGAATATTCAACTGGCCATAACTTTTTATTCCCACCATGAAATTTCGATTTTTTGAATTCGTTGGAAAGATATTTTTAAATAGATTTAAATATTTTTGATTTCACTAAAATCCATTTTATTTTGAATCCTATACATTCAGTCAAATTCAAATTCAAATTTTTATACTACCGTGCTATTTCTAATTCCTTTTAAAATTAAAACAAATATATTCGTTCTAACTTCGATTCAAATAAATTTTAAATCGTTATTATTTAAATTAAATTATTTTAGTTATTCAAAATTCATTGAAATAGCCAAAATAAAAATTTTCAATTGGTTCTGATTTTCCGGGTTGTTACAATCTCCCCCACTTAAAAGCTTTTCGTCCCCGAAAAGGAAATAATAGTAAAGTAGGAAAAAAACAGAAAATGCAACATATTGTAAATGTAACTCAGCACAAGAGTTACATGGAGATGTCCACTCTGCACTTGGGATAAGCCTGCTTGATGC
Source organism: Allium sativum (assembly GCA_030737875.1). Classification (NCBI taxonomy): domain Eukaryota; kingdom Viridiplantae; phylum Streptophyta; class Magnoliopsida; order Asparagales; family Amaryllidaceae; genus Allium; species Allium sativum. The sequence goes on from CM060912.1 coordinate 37,681,300, forward strand.
TATCCTCAGTCTCTCATGTACAGTCTCTAGGATCCCCGCTCCACTGCACTTTGACTAAGTGGATCCTCTTGTTCCTCAGCACTCAGGTTTCTTTGCCAACAATTTTCAATGGCTCCCTTCTCACTGCTAAGCTCGGGGTAATCCCCAAATCTTGTTGTGTTTCTTCCTCCACAACTAAGTCTGGATCATGTACATGCTTCCGAAGTTGAGATACATGGAATACAACATGAACCCCTGGCAACCAGTCAGGCAACTGCACCCTATAAGCGAGATTTCCAATCCTTTCGAGAATAGTAAATGGACCAATGAATCTTGGTGCCAGCTTCCCAGTCTTCCCAAATCGAATTACACCTCTCAGTGGGGAAACCCTCAAGTATACATAATCGCCAACAGAGAATTCTAAATCCCTTCTTCGTGAGTCTGCATAGCTCTTCTGTCGGCTCTGAGCAGCCAGTAATCGCTTCTTAATAAAATCAGCTTTATCTGATGCTTCACGAATCATGTTGGGACCCAATACTAATCGATTTCCTGGTTCCACCCAACATGCGGGAGATCTGCATGGCCTGCCATATAATGCTTCAAATGGCAACATCTACAAGCTTGCTTAGTAATTGTTGTTATAAGAGAACTCAACCAAGTGCAAGTGATCTTCCCATGACCCGCCAAAATCAAGAATGCATGCTCACAACAAGTCTTCCAATATGTGATTCACCCTCTTTGTCTGGCCATCTGTCTGAGGATGATAAGCGGTGCTCATATTCAACTTGGTCCCAAGCTCTTCTTGGAATGCTTCCCAGAACTTACTGGCAAATATCTGATCACGGTCACTAACAATGCGCCAGACTTCGAGCTATTCTATTAGATCTGACAGGGATAAAATGGGCAGTCTTCGTGAAACGATCTATAATCACCTATATACTGTCATTGCCTTTTCTAGTTCGGGGCAAGCCATCAATAAAGTCCATAAAAATTTGGTCCCACTTCCAACCTGGAACCTCTAGCGGTTGCAACAATCCTGCAAGCTTCTGCTGATTGCTTTTGACTTGCTGGCAGGTGGGACATCTAGCAACATGTATAGAAATGTCTCTCTTCATAGATCTCCACCAAAATGTGCGCTTGAGGTCATGATACATTTTGCTCACCCCTGGATGAATACTGAGCTTAGATTTGTGACATTCATCCATTACTTCCTTTCTGAGCTCAGGAAGGTTCGGAACACAAATTCGGCCTAACAGCCTCAGAGCCCCTTTGTCGTCAATCTGGAAACTCGTGGGTTCGCCTTCCCTAACTCTTTTGCTAATTCTCTGGATAAATTCATCATTCTTCTGAAGAGCAGAGATCTTATCAATCAAGGAAGGTGTAATAATGAGATTGGCAAGGATAAGATTGGTGCTGGCCGTATTCTTCCTGCTGAGTGCATCGGCTACAACATTGGCTTTCCCTGGAGTATATAAGATGTACAGATCATAGGCTGCAAGTAATTCTAGCCAACGTTGCTACCTCAAATTCAAGTCTCTTTGGGCGAACAGATACTTCAAGGATTTGTGATCAGTATACAGTTCGAACTTCTCACCTAAGAGATAGTGCCGCCATATTTTTACAGCAAATACAATGACCATGAACTCAAGATCATGGGTGGGGTATCTTTTCTTATGCGGTTTCAACTGACGGCTAGCATATGCAACTACTTTGTCCCTTTGCATTAGCACCGCACCAATACCTTAAATAGATAAAAAGGATAGCATGTTAACATAAGATTTGTCATTAAAAATGTCATCTCTGACATGTTTGTTTAGATAAAATGAATAACCTTCAATAGAAGCATCTGTCCAGACTTTCAAATCTTGATTGCCATCAATAATGGTCAACACGAGAGCAGTGGTCAACCTCAATTTCAGCTCTTGGAAAGTTGCCTCACATTCGGGTATCCAAATGAACTTTGTATGCTTCTTAGTCAGCTTCGTCAATGGACAAGATAGTTTCGAAAAATCTTTAATGAATTTCCGATAATATCCAGCCAATCCTAAGAAACTTCTGACCCTTGTAGGAGCGCTAGGCTGCTTCCAATCTTGGATGGCTGAGATCTTTCCTGGGTCTACTGAAATGCCTTTCTTTGATACAACATGGCCGAGGAATTTCACCTCTTCTTGCCAGAATATGCATTTAGAGAATTTGGCTTTCAACACATTCTTTCACAAGATTTCCAGAATTTCTTTCAGATGCTTTTCATGCTCAGCAGTGGATTTAGAAAAGATTAGGATGTCACCGATGAAAACCAGCACAAATTTATTTAATACATCCCGGAATACTCTGTTCATCAGATCGACAAAGTAGGTTGGAGCATTACATAGGCCGAAGGGCATTACTAGCCATTCATAGAATAAGTCTGGCCCTCTGAAAGCTGTCAAAGGAACACATTCTTTGGCAATGCATAATTGATGGAAACCTATAGCTAGGTCCATCCTAGAGCTCCATTCAAGCGGTCCAGCAGATCATCAATACGCGGCAATTGATATTTATTTTTTAGTGTTTGCTTATTGAGGTCACGGTAGTCCACACATAGTCTGAGGGTATCGTCTGACTTTAGGACAAACACCATTGTTGCACCCCAATTTGAGAAGCTAGGCCTGATCTGACCCTTCTACAAAAGATGCTTAGTTTGATTGCTCAACTCCTCTTTTTCTTTTAGCGTCATTCTCCGAATAGGATGCACAACTGGCCTTGCATTCGGAATTAAGTCAATTCTGAAGTCAATTTCTCTGCGCGGAGGTAAGCTATCAACTTCTTCAAACACATCCACATAATCTTTGACGATAGGAATGTCCTTAATAGAAGTAGGAGCGACTTCTAGAGAAGACCGGATTTCTTTCCTATCTGTGGCTGAGCCGTGACATGGTATAAATATATCTCTGAGCTTAGTTTTAACTTTGACAATCCTTTCTTCACATTTGACATCGGCCTCATATTTTGTTAGCCAATCCATCCCAAGAATAACATCATATCCAGAGAAATTCATAACGATCAGATTGAAAGGAAACTGGTAGCGAGAATAAGAAACAAGCACTCTACAATACTGATCAAGAATAAGAGAACCTCCTATCGGACTATGGGCTCTAATCAATTCTTTAAGTTTTCTTGGTTTCAGTTTTAGCTTTTTAATTGTATCACTAGAGATAAAACTTCGTGATACACCAGTGCCAAACAATACTATAATAGGAATGTTCTTAATATTAAGAGTACCTCCTAAAACATCAGGTTTACCTACTCCCTCGGAAGAAGCTGGTGCAGCCGCTCCATCGTAGACATGAACCACCTCTGATTTCTTCAACAGAGGAAAATTTCTAATAAAGTGCCATGTCTTATGGCAGTTAAAGCACTCCTGAGTATTCTGAGGATTCTGTCCGCGATTCTAACTGGGTCCAGATTCATTCCTTGGTTTCTTCGGGGATCGGCATTCGTAGTCAAAGTGCCCCATCTTCTGACAATTGAAGCATTTCACCTTGGATTTGTCCCTTTTTCTTCCTTTAGGCTTGGCGGTAGAAGAATTGCTCGCCTCTGGTTTCTTGTCAGCTTGCTTCCTTTTATTATTATTCTGATTCTTCTCCCTATCTTGTTGCGAATTTCTGTCATTATCCTCATAGCAGCAAGCCATCTCGATCACCTCATTAAATGGGAGCTTAATGTGAGTTGTGACTCTGTTCAGATATTTCCCGGAGAGGCCATTAATGAATCTTTTGTTTTTCTGGACTGTCTCCTGAATTAATTCTAGAGCATAGCGTGAGAGTTCTTCAAACTTGCACACATATTCTGAAACAGTCACATCCCCATGCTGCAAATTGGAAAATTGATCGTGGAGACGCTCTACTTACTGCGGAGGGATAAACTTCTCGTTGAAGAGTTCCTTGAATTTGGCCCAAGACATGTCGGCCTCATTATAGCTAATTATGACAGTATCCCACCAGTTTTCAGCCTCATCTTTCAACAGCCATGATACCAAAAAGCGCTTGCGGTGGTCTTCTAATTCCAGGCCTCCATATATTTTCTCGTAGTTTTTTAGCCATGCCTGTGCCTCTATTACTGTTTCTCTCCCAATGAATGGCACGCCCCCTAAATTTCTGAAATTTTTGGCTGCCTTGTCCAAGTCAAAAAGCTGTGGGGGTGGAGGTGGTGGTGTCACAGCCTCGGGAGTGGGTTGCCTCTAAGTAGTAGGAGTCTCATCTCTTGCTGGTCCTCTGGCCCTACCTCTGCCTCGGGCTCTAGCTCTCGCTCTAGTGCTCATTTTCTAGTTAGTTCTGTACCATCAAGGAAAGAGTCTGACTAACAGAAATGAAAAGTTTAAACGAAAGGTTAAAAGAAGAGACATATGGAAAGATGATAATGATATAATGACTGATTAATATGTGCTATTCTGTTGTGCTCATTCTAGGACATTACTAATCCTATCTCTAATGAGCTACTCGCCTTAGAATATTGCTGATTCTATTAAGATGAATTGTTTTAAATATGTTATCCCCGAAGCTAAGGTTAACCTAGCTCTGATACCAACTGTGATGACCCCAAACCTCCGTAGTACGAAAGCAAGGATAATCATTGGAATATAACATAATTACAATAATAACAGATCTCATATAATATCATAACACCTAAATTATTACAGTAGAAATAGGAATGTCATCAACATCACACATCAAAGACATTAGGGTGCCACAGTTACAGGATACACTTAGCAAATAGAAGTCTCAACAAAAGAAATAAGTCTCAAACTCTATCAAGTACATCATAAACAAAAGATGTCTAAATGTCTCAAAGCATAAATAAAAGATAAAATGATCTTCATCTTCAGCCCACAAGCATGCTCCAGTCCAGCATATTGCATAAATACCTAAACCTGTCACTTGGTTGCCCATGTGAAAAAGAGGGCACCCGAGTTTGCAAAGTGAAACAAATTACGAGTCGGTCGTGGGACTGGTATGAGAAATCTTTCCTAACTTTATCTAACAATATGGCTAATCATAGGACCACGCCGCTAACGTGGAACGGATTTACTCCATTGGATTGCCAATGCATAAGTTTAAATAAATTTTTATTCAAAAACAACGCAATGCTTTTTAGAAAATGAAATCATTATAAGACTCAAGTCCTATCACACAATGCAACGCAAACCAGAAGATAGAGTTTTACCTTATAATGATCAAACATGCTTGATACATAGAAAATAATATTTTAATATTATTATTAGTGTCTAATCAGTCTTAAAATACTTCAAAGTAAATGTATCAATCCTAGATGGCATAGCTACCATATACTATGTCGCCATATGTAGGTTTACAATCAAAACCGTAATGTCGTATTGGAAATTGGGTTTCCATCATGAGTCGAGGCTCGGGATCGTCCTCTACGATTCGAGACACTCTAGCAAATGCCTCAGGATCACACCTACGGGCAACCCTTGGATGTGGTAGGGCCGGTCCACACATATTTTAGGGGATTGGCAATTCCTAAACACACGCTTCCCGGTCATATCGAACCTATAAAATGGTCATTATCGACCAATAAATCCGAGGTACCTCATAATCCATCAACCACATTAGTAAAATGTCAGGGCTTGCAAAACCGTGATACCACTTCTAGCTAGAAAGAAACGTGTGCACTCCCTACGGTCCTTATACCGTTTTTGACTCATACCGGGGTGTGAGGCTCGCGAGGTAACGCTATACACAAAGCTATGCCGAAATAGGCTATGCTTTGATCATCAACCACGAAGCTCTGCTTTTCAACAAAAGCCTCAATCAATTGCATCTTGGCATGCCACATTGATAATTCACGCCATGCGATTGATAACTACCAATGTATAACCTCTGAGCTCGTGCGTCTTAGAGAAGGGTGTTAAGCAAGATAACAAGTCCGTTCTGGGTCTGAACGAAACCGGAGATATCTTATTCCTCGTCCCGTATGTCCAATACGGAAGAGAGGTGCTCGCTTATCCGGACAATCAACAAGTACGTCCAGACAACTACCACTTTAACCCTTTACTGGGAGCTACCCAATGCCAGGCATCAGTAATCATCCTTTCGATGTGAAGATCGCTGGTCTTCAATCGCCGTCTTTAATATCTTCGATTTAAATAGCCGTATAATTATTTGAAATGAGAGTGAACTCGGTCTTTTCAAATAATTCTCGCATATATATATAACTTAAAAACCATTTCATATCGCTAATATTATTTAATAATGATTTATTGCTACTTTTATTTATATAAAAATAGCTTAATTTAATTTAACGACGCTTCGAGTCAGTAGGCGGCCCTGGCGTTGTTTTTACCAAAATTTGATTTACACTTTTCTCGAAATCAAACCGTTGGATTTTAACAAAATTTATATTGTTGGAAAGATCTTCCCAAAGCGGTTATAATGGTTCCAGTTTTGGGAAGATCTGACGGTCGGATATTTCGGTATAATCGTTTAAAGTTACGATTCCGAAACGCGAACTACCGCGCGTGATTCGTTTAGTTATAATTTATATTTATATATAATCTTATATGAATATAAAACATTTGACGATTCCACTAACGTATTTAACACGCCAAATAAAAGAATGTTTTAATTTGCGTAACCATTTCAACATGTTTACAATATCAAATAAAATGTATTTATTTACATGATATTTGCTAATGACAAATAAAAAGATAATTTTTATTCGTATTTCTATTTTTAACTTTAACAAATAAAAAGGAATATTTTGTTTGTATAAAATTTTCAGTGCATGTTTTGACAAAAAAATAATTCCTACAAATTCTAATATATGTGTTGTCAATAGAAATGATTCTTTGACTATGCATATAAATTCTAATATATGCATTGTCAGTAAAAAAATTAATTTAACTTTGCATATAAATTCTAACATACGCATCGTCAATAAGAATGTTATTTTAATCTTGCATATAAACTCTAGTATATGCATTGATGATAAAAGTATCACCTAGATTTATACACATATTCTAATGTATATTTTGATGTTTCATTTTGTTAACAATTCTGCTTGAACAAAATGTATAAAAGCGATATTTCATTTTCCTCTTTTCTAGCATAATAAAAATAATGTTTTTAACATACAAATATTTTCTAATCATATGTTTTCTGATGAATCACTTCTATATTAAAAATGGAATTTTTAATGTTTCAACATTTTTATTCAAACAGTCAATATTTCTAAGGAATCAATCTTTACATTAAAAATATGATTTTTAATGTTTCCTCACTTTTATTCAAATATGAACAATTTTCTAATGAATCAAACATTACATTAAAAATATGATTTTTAATGTTTCAACACTTTTATTCCAATATGAACAATTTTCTAATGAATCAAACTTTTCATTAAAAATATGATTTTTAATAGTTCAACACTTTTATGTTAAAATGAACATTTTTCTAATGAATCAAACTTTTTATAAAAATGAGATTTTTAATGTTAACATGCTTTTATGTTAAAATGAACATTTTCTAGTGATTCATTCCTTACATTAAAAATAAGATTTTTAATGATGTTATGTTTCTATATTTAACATGAACACTTTTCCTAATCTCTTACATTACATTACATTAAAAATGTAAATTTTAATGTATACATGTGTTTATTTCAAAATATGAACATTTTTCTAGTTTCTAACATTACACTAAAAATATAAATTTTAATGTAATCATGTTTTTATTTAAAAACATGAATATTTTTCTAATTTCTAACATTACATTAAAAATGTAAATTTTAATGTAATCATATTATTATAAAACATGAACCTTTTCTATTTTGATTCTAATTCAACAAAATGTTAGAAATTGATATTTCATCTTTGTTGAATATTCTAATTCAAAAAAGCGACAAAATTTGATATTTCATTTTTATTGAAAAACTCTAGTTCAACAAATTGACCAAAAATGTATATTTCCTTTTTGTTGAAGATTCTAATTTAACAAAATGACCAAAAATGTATATTTCATTTTTTTGTTGAAAACTCACGTTCAACAAAATGACAAAAAATGTATATTTCATTTTTGTTGAAAACTCTAGTTCAAAAAAATGACCAAAATGTATATTTCATTATTGTTGAAAACTCTAGTCCAACAAAATGACCAAAAAGTGATATTTCATTTTGATTAAAAATTCTAGTTCAATCAAAATGGCAAAAAGTGATATTTCATTTTGATTAAAAATTCTAGTTCAATCAAAATGACAAAAAGTGATATTTCATTTTGATTAAAAATCCTAATTTGATCAAAATGACAAAATGTGATATTTCATTTTGATTAAAAATTCTAGTTTAATCATAATGACAAAAAGTGATATTTCATTTTGATTAAAAATCCTAATTCAATCAAAATGACAAAAAGTGATATTTCATTTTTATTTTTGTTGACAAACATGCAATATGTGATTTGATACAATTCCACTTTATAAAAAAAAAATGTCATTTTTGTTTTGATTATTTTATTTCAACAAAAATGTTCATTATTTTTGTTATGACAATTTCATCTAAACAATAATAATCTACATGTTTGTGACAATTTCATTTAAACAATAATGATCCACATGTTTGTGACAATTTGATAATAACACAATATTGATCTACATGTTCGTGACAATTTTATAATAACATAATATCGATCTAAATTAACAGATCTACACAACAATCACAGATCAAATCACGTACCACAATAATTATAAATTAATAGCTGATTGGTGATAATACAGTCATAATTAATTTTAATTATTTAAGAAGAAATAAAATAGAATTCTCACAGTCGGTTTAATTCTGAATGGTTCAGATCTGAAATTTGACCAAAATTTGATCTGCTCAGAATTTGTCCTAGTCAGTCCAGAAATGAAGATCTTGGACTCACGATCGCAGCAGTTCTGAAATTGTTCAATTTCGATTCAGTATGAGCGAATTATGATTTAATTGAGGTATAAATTAATTAAATAATTATATTAGGATTTATCTTACCTTCTTCAATTAGAAAACACGGCCGTTGTTTTTCAAATAGGTTCAAACTTAGGGTTCTAGATTCACACCGCACGATGTACGAGAGAATGATCGGTCGGTGGCGTGCTGTAGGGGGAGGAGTGGCACGCAGGTCGAGGGGGGTCATGGCCGACTCGGTGGTGGCACGGCGGCGGGGTCTCGGTCGGGACGTCAGGTGTTTGGGGCATCAGAACTCGGGCAACACTCCACGATAAGTGTGGTTAGCCGTATGGATGGAAAGAGGGGGAAGAGGACTTCGATATTGTCAGAAGAAGGAGCGGGTTTCACTGAACGGATGGAGATGTTTTAACGGTGGAAGGTTTGGACAATTCTGGCCATGGAAAGTAAAGGGTGGTGGCTGGTATATTGTAATTAGGGTTTGGTTGAGTCCTATTTATAATATAATAATATTAATTCTCTTATTTATTCGTTTTAGCCCATCAATCCTTAACAGCTCCAATTTCAGCCCAACAAAAGTTGTTCCTACCCAATTACCCCCATTTCGGAACCAATGGGCTAGGTCTCGTTAGCCCAATCGATCATCATTAGCATGTTTCCTTTAATTTAAAATTTAAATCATTTATTTATTTAATTCGATCATACATTTAAATTCACCGGGGCCACAAACGGACTCCAAAAATTCCCAAAAAATAAATCTAACTATGTCTTGACGATACGGTCCTAATGAAATTAATTTTTTCAAATTTGAAGGCCGTCTGAAAAATGGCCTTTTTAACGGTCGATTAAATTCAACAGAAATTATCGAACGCAGTTTAATTTACCACGCTCACAAATTAATTCCATAAATTATGGAAAATTAAATTTAGCAATAATTTGACATTCTGGATCCAACAAAAATGGTTTCGTCAAAAACAGAGGTCGTTTGTATAATGGCCATTTATACGGGCTATAAATTATACTATATTCCATAGCGGCTATTCTGAATATTCAACTGGCCATAACTTTTTATTCCTGATATGAAATTTCGATTTTCAGATTCGTTGGAAAGATATTTTTAAACAGATTTAAATATTTTTGATTTCACTAAAATCCGTTTTATTTTGAATCCTATACATTCAGTCAAAGTTCAGATTCAAATTTTCAAACTACCGTGCTATTTCTTATTCCTTTTAAAATTAAAATAAATATATTCGTTCTAACTTCGATTTAAATAAATTTTAAATCATTATTATTTAAAATAAGTTATTTTAACTATTCAAAATTCATTGAAGTAGCCAAAATAAAAAATTTAAATTGGTTCTGATTTTCCGAGTTGTTACATATACAAATCTTCTAATGACCATTTTACGCGTATATATATACGCACCACTTTTGTTTTGTTTTCAAAATTCAAACGATGTTGCTCCGTTATTTGATTCTTACCATATTTCTTCGATTGCAGCCTTATCTTGAACTCTATCTCGTGTGTGTGTGTGTGTGTGTGTGTGTGTGTGTGTGTGTGTGTATATATGTACATATATACATATATTTTCAAATATATATACATACATATATTTTCTTTACTTCCTTATATGTATATTTTTTTCCTTACATGTGCGTTTATACATATTTCCCTTTAGAACATGTGTTAATTTTAGCTATTCCCTTAAAACAAAAAAATTAACACCGGTAGGGATCGAACTCTGTACCTCTTGTATGCAAGCCACATGCTTTAACCAACTAGACCACTAAGGCTATTGTTAACAAGGCTTAGAACAATGGTAGTTATTGTTCTCTTCTTATTCCTCTTTTTCATGTTTGTTATAATATTTCAATTAAACCATTGCATGAATCCTTTTCTTTTACTTCTCTTTTATTATTAATGCATAAGATTTGTAAATCAGTGCATTCAATATATTTACACTGCATGCAACCAATCCTTTGTTTTAATGCATGCATTACATTTTTATTTGCATTAATATTTTTCTTTTAAATGTTTATGTCTATGCATATATATACACATATGCATTATTTAATTTTTAAATTATTATAAAATGCGAGGTGTTACATTTTTCCCACCCTTAGGAAATTTCGTCCCCAAAATTTGGCAAGGGTAAAATAGATAATCCCTCGCATAATATCCTTCCATCATGTGTGTATTCAATTTTTGCAAACACAGTGCACTTGTGCAAAGTGAAATACAACATAATAATACATGTATGCATAAGCGGTACCTCCTATGTGTATGCAAATTTTTTAAAAATTCTTTAAAAACATGATGCTCACGTCCTAAATATACTGGCAGTTCTACATGAATCCAATGTTTTGAAAATCAAAATAAATTTTCATCCAAAATTTTCCACATTCTGGTAGAGCAAGAGCGCAGTTCATCCCATTACATCCAAAATCCTACCAACCAACTTTATTTTTCGAATTTCAGAAAAAACTAATTTTCAAAATTCAATTTCTTATGTTACAAAAAGGTGGAAAACTGAAATTTTCACATCTTTCGTTTTTCTTTTATGCACCTTTTTCCAATGTACTTAGATTTTATGTAATTATTTATAAAGATTCCCTACTTTCCTATCCAAGCACAGCCCAGATAAGAAAATTTTCTTTGTTACTGATATTATTTTTCATCTTTTCTTGGATTTTTTTTATTCTTATCCATCTTTTCTCAGAATTTATCAAGTTTGTCGCTTTACTGAATTTGTGTTCCCTTTTTAGTTGTACCATATCTCTTTTCTTGGCTTATTTAATCATCTGATTTAAGTTTAGTTTTCAAATAAGCCTTCTAGTCCTTCAACTAAAACAGGAAAACAAATGAAACGACCCGAACTCCCCCGGTCTCCGAAGAGAAGGGAAAGGACGGATTGTTTTGAGAACATGACAAAATAGAACGCAGACGGAAGAACATTTCATTGTATATTACAACAATTCCATCAGATTACAAGAATATACAGAGTATGAATAAATATTACACAGAAATATCAGAGATTTAAATTACATTTAAATACATAGCAGCGGAAAATAATACAATACACAACTAGAAGAGATATACGGATACAAAGCTTTCCGGATATCGTTCCAGCTGTAAACCAGGATTCTGTGAAATATAAATCTGCAAAACCAAAACTACTAGCTGCCCGTATCAAAATAAGGGCACCTAGAGTATAGGTCAAAACAATAAACTCCAGGTCAGTTATGTGACTGGTGTGAGAACTAAAACAGTTATTAATCTTTATTTTTAAAGTTAGGTAAGTCAAGGGACCACGCCGTATAACACGGAACGGGTTTCCTCCCAAGAATACCAGTGCATAAAACAAACAGCATAATGCTAAATAAAGAAAAATGAAGCTATTATAAGACCCAGGTCCCATCACACAATGCAACGCAAGCCGGCGGATAGGGTTTTTACCTTATAATAGCCAAGAATGCTTGATACGTTTAAAAGAAATCATTTGATACTATTATAAGTGTATAGTGTATAAAACAACTTCAAATCATAAGTATCAATCATAGGCGGCATGAATGCCCCATACCACTATGTCGCCATATATAGGTTATACAATCAAAATGGCAAAGTCACGTATTTGGAAATTGGATTTCCATCTATGAACCGAGGCAAAAGATAGTCCTCAACCGATTCGAGACTCTCTAGCCCGAGCCTCAGGACCCAGACTCAGGTGGGCCCTTGGAGCGACAGGGCCGGTCCACCGATGTGGATTAAAATGCCTGAACACTGCGTTTCCCCGCCCTTTAGGGCGTAAATGAGCCAACGAATGGCTCCATCGGACCCGGATCGTCCGATCTAACTGAGGCGCCTCGCAACAGCAACAACCACACAGGTGAAAAGTATATAAATGTTAGGGCTGGTAGGTCACTGGCACCACCCTAGCTAGAAAGAAACACATGCCCTCCCTAAGGTCCGTCTCCCGTTTTTGGTTCACCACCGGGGTGTGAGGCTCGCGAATTCACGTTACACAAAGCTGTGCCACACAGGCGGTGCTTTGATCATCAACCACAAGACTTTGCTTTTCAACAGAAGCCTTGATCATTTGCATCTTAGCATGCCACACAGGAAATCCACTCTATGCGTTTGATATCCATCAGTATATAACCCCTGAGCTCGTACGTCTCAGAGAAGGGCGTTAAGCAAGAGAATAAATTCTCCGCCGCCAAACAGATATATATTTAATAGAGATCAATCACACAGACTAAAATCCATTGTCAGACACACAGTCCATTTACAAGTCCGTTCTGGGTCTGAATGAAACCAGAGGCACTTTCCTCGCATATCCATCGATCTCCAAGCAAATCTGGACGACCACCGATTGATTCCCTCATCTTGGGTGTACAGCCCAATCAATATCATCAGTAATCACCCAAACGATGTGAAGACTTCCGGTCTTCAACCACAATCTTCATCTTCGACTTATCGTCGTATCAGTTATTCAGAATGGGATAAACCCGGTCTTTCCGAATAACTCGCGTATATTTTAAATAAGTGTTACACAAACACAACATATGCCTCATTCCAATTCATCAGTCACTAACCGTAAATTAATCAAGAGAATAATTCCCCAAATATTAACCCTGAAGGCCGAAACCAACATCAGATCAATATCCAGGAAACCATTCTGCTTAGCTAACCGACAGTTAGTTTCTAAATTTCACATTCATAGGGAAAGGTTCCCATTAATTTTATCAAAGATAAATTCTTTAATTTATTCTTTAATCTACTTTTGAATATCAATTCAAACTAGTCGGGATTAACGAACTTTACCGAAGTAATCATTTGTTTTAATTTCCCAATCCCAACCTATTCATCCCATGAAGTAAAACTGGTAGTACTTCATATCTAACACCACGGTGTTATCGGTAAATTCAATTACCATTTCACGTTCAAATCTAATTAAAGATTTAACTATCGCCTGGAGCAAAACTGGTGATACTCCATCCTTGATCTTTTCAATCTAATTAAAGATTCATTAAAACTCCACTTAGTTTTAATCGTTAACTGGGTTAAAGAATCAGTGTCATTTAAAACACGGTTCACGATAAACCCAAAACCATATTCCATTAATTATCGGATTAAAGAACGAGTGTTATTTAAAACACTGTCCACGATAAACCCAAAAATCAATATCAATTTAATTCCAATTAAATATTATTTAATTGGTACACTTCATTAAATCTAAATAAAAAGATTTAATCTTTTCTCAACTGGGTTCAAGAATAGTGTTAGTCAAGACACCATTCACGACAAACCCAAATCACATTTGATATTAAATACAAGGCTCTGAATAGAAAATATCCCGGCTTATATTCAATATCAAATTCTACGACCAACAAATATCGTATTGGAAATAACGATATATATATCTATATCTTTCAAATTTCCATAACAACATCTGTATAGTCATGAAATCCAACATCGAAATATTCCGAAGGCAATTTCGATTCAAATCCATTCCAATGCAATCATTGGAAATTCTGGTTATTTTCAAAACCATTTCAAATTCAACTTATTTATTTAAAAATAAATAGAATTATAATTCTAGTTCAAAACTAGTTCATTTCGATAAAAATCTATTTTTATCTTTTCAAATATGGAGTTTTTCATCCCAATTTTTTTCAAATCATTTCTTATGATTTTACACAAATTATTACTATTTTTAATAATTTTATCAAGGCCCGTACAGTCGATTTCCATCAACGGCCATCAAACTGCACTTACAGCGACCTTTTCTAAATTTGATTTGGACGTATCTCCAAATCCAACTGTTAGATTTCAAATTTCTAATATTCGTTAGAAATCTCTTTTCGATACGAACCCAACGGTTCCGGTTTTAGGAGAATCCGACGGTCGGATCTCCCGCAATATCCATTCGAAGTCAATGGTCGAAATTCGCGAACTGCTGCGGCGCGGCGCGTTCTATTCAGGCCGTTATATTATATATATAATATATATATAATATATACTTCGTCGATTTCCTTTTAAAACGTGTTTTATAAATCGTTTTAAATTCCTTTTCAAAACGGTTTCAACTTCATATTCAATTCTATTCGAATTTCACATCATTTCAGTGTATTCGAATTTCAATTCACTTTAACTATAATTTGAATTTCAATTCACTTTAAATATAATTCGAATTTCAATTCAATTTCAATATTCGTTGAAAAATGAATAAAATCGATATAAATATCGTTCACGTCAAAATGGCGTCAATCTAATCAACCCGGCTTCATATATTCCTATTTTCAAATATTCTATTTCGAATATTTCTATTTCAAATGTTTCTATTCAAATATTTCTATTCAAATATTTCTTTTTCAAATATTTCTTTTTCAAATATTTCAATTCAAATATTTCTTTTTCAAAACTGGAATGAGGCCCAATCAATTACCATATAATGTTTATTATATGGATTTTCTACAACGCATGCATACAATAACAACGATGAATAATCAACCATCATCCAAAGTGTATTCTACACTGTATAAGCATCAAATATAAATATTTAACGTTCATAACAGTCTGTCAATCTATCGATCGACATACAACTAACTATTGGGATTAGTGTATGTCATATATCACCCCAATACCCGTGTGGGGTTTCAAATAATCAAACTCAGATTTTATTTGTGTAGTTGGGCGATGTGTAAAATTTATCGTCCCAATCAATATCAGTCAAATGTGTGTATATAAACAAATCGTCCGATTTGTTTATTTTTATTTCATTTCTTATACACGTTAAAAATTCTATTTTAACTATAAAATATTTTATTTCATTTCACATCACACAATCAACTACACAGCGAAATCAAACAAACAAGTCGTCCATGGTCTGTGGACGACGGGTGTCGGGTGCTACTAAACACCGTCTGCATCCTAGTATATATTTTAACTAGAAATAAAATAAAATAAAGGTGAGGAGTTCTCACCAAAGCTATCCCAACTGTACGACACTTCAAATGTAGGAAATCTTCATCTTTTCGCCTTTTGTCACTTTCGTTGCCCGTATTCTCTACATATGTAAAA
Organism: Allium sativum; assembly: GCA_030737875.1. NCBI lineage: Eukaryota > Viridiplantae > Streptophyta > Magnoliopsida > Asparagales > Amaryllidaceae > Allium > Allium sativum. The sequence goes on from CM060912.1 coordinate 37,697,304, forward strand.
ATCGAATTTTTACTTTGCTATTCAATATATAAAAATCAAAATTTTACTTTGCTACCTCTCAAATGAAAATCTCATTTTATAAATCAAATTTTATAAATAAAAATCATAGCAGTTTTATTTATAAAAATCAAATCTTTCCGTTTTCAAAATTCGAATCTTTTTTGAATATAAAAATCATTTCTTTATCTTCGTATTGTATACATAAAACTGATTTTGAAATTTATGTTAAAAACTGATTTTAAAGAAAATAAATGAACATAAGTAAATAAAAAGAAATCTTACAGCAAGTTTTTTTGAATCGGAGGAAAGGGCGCAGGGTTTGGTGGCGGGTCCAGTAGGGGATGGCGCAGCTTGGGAGGCCGGCGGCTGTCAGATGGTGGCGCTTCAGGTTGGAGGTTCGACGTTAGGGGGGGAAGGGGGAGTGGGGTGCGGTTTTCAAATCGACTGGGGGGGTGGCGCTGTTGGATGACGTGGAGGCATGGGAGAAGGGAAAGGAGGAGAAGACGGCGCAGTTAACGGGGGAGGGGGGCGCACGGTGGTCCGATGATGTTGGGGGGGGGGGGGGCTGGCGACGGGATTGATTGGGTTTTTTTTCTTTCTAAAACTGACGGGGAAAGGTGAAGTAGATGGAGGGAGGGTTGACCGATGCGTGAGTGGAGGATAAGGGCTTGGCCCATTATATAATAATATATATTTAGTTCATTTTAATTTCTCTTCAAAAAGTAACTTTTTATTTCGAAATCGAAATCAAGCTCACCAACTGTCATCCATAGCTAATTACCCCCATTCCGAACACAATGGGATATGTATCGCAGGCTGATTCGATTGTTTCGATCAGTTTTCGTCAAAATCAAAATATAATTCTATATATTGAATTTGAACGCTCACTTCAATTTACCGAGGCCACATACTAACTAGAAAAATTCCCAAAAAATATTTTCTAGCTTCGTATTGACGATATGGTCCTAACAAAACTAGTTTCATCAAATTCTGAGACCGTTTGAAAAATGGCCATTTTCTAGTCGATTAAAATCAACTAAAACTGGTCAAACGCGTTTTCCTTTGCCACGCTCACATATTGATTCAAAAAATTATGAAATTTGAAACATAGCAATAACTTGACATCATGGATCCAACAAAAGTGGTCTCGTCGAAATCCGAGGTCGTTTGCAAAATTTCCATTTTTAAGGGCCTGAATTTCATAGCGACTATTCAGAATTTTCAACTGGACATATCTTTTGATTCCCACTATGAAATTTCGATTTTTCGGATTCGTTAGAAAGATATTCACAATTAGATTCCATCATTTTTGGTTTCACTAAAATCCGGTTTATTTTGCACCCGGTATGTTCAATTGAAGTTTGAAATCGAATTATCGAACTACCGCGCCATTTTCAATTCCTTTTATAATTATATATAATTATTTATATTCTAACATCGATCTATATAACTATTTACGATTGAATTTTATTCAAAAGAAATTTTCTAGACGATATTATTTAAAATAATTCATTTTAAATAATCAAAATTCGCTAAAATTGCCAAAATAAAAATTTTAAACTGGCCCAGATTTTCGGGTTGTTACAATCTCCCCCACTTAAAACTTTTCGTCCCCGAAAAGGAACAAAGTCGAAAATAGTTTGATTAATCAATTCTACGTTCGATCTGGCTTCCATTCTCCAACTTTTCAGTTTCTGAGAATTTTCAAATTCTTCAAAAATTTGGCTAACACCCTAAATTTTTGAAAAATTTCGCCATAACCTCCCCTGCACCGGGAGCCATGGGAAAATCCCGAAATTGCCATATAGGCCATCTGATCTCAAAAAGAAAAAGAAAAAGCCAAGCGACTAGCCAATCGGCTCATAAAATCATCATCACCCAAACAAAACAGTAAATTATGGTAAACATGTACCTACTTGTCGGGCAAACAATTTTATTCTTCTGCTCTAGCCTCTTTGCTATGACATGTTCAATGTAAGTACATGTATATGCAAGCAAATGCGACCAAATTTCAATACAATTCAATATTTGACCAATTTGGTTAAAGGTTCAACATTTTTAATTAATCAAACAACACAATCAGCAATCAATCAGTTGATTATCATTTCAAATGCATAACTTTGATATATAGTCAAAAATCAAATTTTTGATGCAAAATCACAACAATAAGCCCTATCTAGTTTCGGTTCTCACACCAGTCAATTGGAAATATATAGAATCTCACTTTCGAAACTCAAAAATAAATACTGACGACGGTGCCCCATCACCAGAATTATCCCCGGGCAACTAGAGTATGATTCTATAACTATCCAGTACATTAAAACTTCGAATACACGTTTGCAAGACATATATGCAAAATCTTTATATATTGGATTGTCCAAATCAATTTATAATAAATGATCAAATACGAATAATTGATTTAAATTTCAAAACAAAAATTGTTTTCATTTTAAAAATATACTCTTCGCACTCGTTCTAGGATACTACTGATCCCATCTCTAACGAGTCATTCCCATTGGATATTTCTAATCCAATATCCGATGAATTCTTTCGTATGGTTCTAATGTGCCTTGTTCTCTGAGCTCTGTAAACCAAAGCTCCGATACCACAATGAAACGACCCGAACTCCACCGGTCTCCGAAGAGAAGGGAAAGGACGGATTGTTTTGAGAACACGACAAAATAGAACGCAGACGGAAGAACATTTCATTGTATATTACAACAATTCCATCAGATAACAAGAATATACAGAGTATGAATAAATATTACACAGAAATATCAGAGATTTAAATTACATTTAAAACATAGCAGCGGAAAATAATACAATACACAACTAGAAGAGATATACGGATACAAAGCTTTCCGGATATCGTTCCAGCTGTAAACCAAGATCATGTGAAATATAAATCTGCAAAACCAAAACTACTAGCTGCCCGTGTCAAAATAAGGGCACCCAGAGTTTAGGTCAAAACAATAAACTCCAGGTCAGTCATGTGACTGGTGTGAGAACTAAAACAGTTATTAATCTTTATTTTTAAAGTTAGGTAAGTCAAGGGACCACGCCGTATAACACGGAACGAGTTTCCTCCCAAGAATACCAGTGCATAAAACAAACAGCGTAATGCTAAATAAAGAAAAATGAAGCTATTATAAGACCCAGGTCCCATCACAAAATGCAACGCAAGCCGGAGGATAGGGTTTTTACCTTATAATAGCCAAGAATGCTTGATATGTTTAAAAGAAATCATTTGATACTATTATAAGTGTATAGTGTATAAAACAACTTCAAATCATAAGTATCAGTCATAGGCGGCATGAATGCCCTATACCACTATGTCGCCATATATAGGTTATACAATCAAAATCGCAAAGTCACGTATTTGGAAATTGGATTTCCATCTATGAACCGAGGCAAAAGATAGTCCTCAACCGATTCGAGACTCTCTAACCCGAGCCTCAGGACCCAGACTCAGGTGGGCCCTTGGAGCGACAGGGCCGGTCCACCGATGTGGATTAAAATGCCTGAACACTGCGTTTCCCCGCCCTTTAGGGCGTAAATGAGCCAACGAATGGCTCCATCGGACCCAGATCGTCCGATCTAACCGAGGCGCCTCGCAACAGCAACAACCACACATGTGAAAAGTATATAAATGTCAGGGCTGGTAGGTCACTGACACCACCCTAGCTAGAAAGAAACGCATGCCCTCCCTGAGGTCCGTCTCCCGTTTTTGGTTCACCACCGGGTTGTGAGGCTCGCGAATTCACGTTACACAAAGCTGTGCCACACAGGCGGTGCTTTGATCATCAACCACAAGACTTTGATTTTTAACAGAAGCCTTGATCATTTGCATCTTAGCATGCCACACAGGCAATCCACTCTGTGCGTTTGATATCCATCAGTATATAACCCCTGAGCTCGTACGTCTCAGAGAAGGGCGTTAAGCAAGAGAATAAATTCTCCGCCGCCAAACAGATATATATTTAATAGAGATCAATCACATAGACTAAAATCCAATGTCAGACACACAGTCCATTTACAAGTCCGTTCCGGGTCTGAACGAAAGCGGAGGCACTTTCCTTGCATATCCATCGATCTCCAAGCACATCTGGACGACCACCGATTGATTCCCTCATCTTGGGTGTACAGCCCAATCAAGACCATCAGTAATCACCCAAATGATGTGAAGACTTCCGGTCTTCAACCACCGTCTTCATCTTCGACTTATCGTCGTATCAGCTATTCAGAATGGGATAAACCCGGTCTTTCCGAATAACTCGCGTATATTTTAAATAAGTGTTACACAAACACAACATACGCCTCATTCCAATTCATCAGTCACTAACCGTAAATTAATCAAGAGAATAATTCCCCAAATATTAACCCCGAAGGCCGAAACCAACATCAGATCAATATCCAGGAAACCATTTTGCTTAGCTAACCGACAGTTAGTTTCTAAATTTCACATTCATAGGGAAAGGTTCCCATTAATTTTATCAAAAATAAATTCTTTAATTTATTCTTTAATCTACTTTTTAATATCAATTCAAACTAGTCGGGATTAACGAACTTTACCGAAGTAATCATTTGTTTTAATTTCCCAATCCCAACCTATTCATCCCATGAAGTAAAACTGGTAGTACTTCATATCTAACACCACGGTGTTATCGGTAAATTCAATTACCATTTCACGTTCAAATCTAATTAAAGATTTAACTATCGCCTGGAGCAAAACTGGTGATACTCCATCCTCGATCTTTTCAATCTAATTAAAGATTCATTAAAACTCCACTTAGTTTTAATCGTTAACTGGGTTAAAGAATCAGTGTCATTTAAAACACGGTTCACGATAAACCCAAAACCACACTCCATTAATTATCGGATTAAAGAACGAGTGTTATTTAAAACACTGTCCACGATAAACCCAAAAATCAATATCAATTCAATTCCAATTAAATATTATTTAATTGGTACACTTCATTAAATCTAAATAAAAAGATTTAATCTTTTCTCAACTGGGTTCAAGAACAGTGTTAGTCAAGACACCATTCACGACAAACCCAAATCACATTTGATATTAAATACAAGGCTCTGAATAGAAAATATCCCGGCTTATATTCAATATCAAATTCTACGAACAACAAATATCGTATTGGAAATAACGATATATATATCTATATCTTTCAAATTTCCATAACAACATCTGTATAGTCACGAAATCCAATATCGAAATATTCCGAAGGCAATTTCGATTCAAATCCATTCCAATGCAATCATTGGAAATTCTGGTTATTTTCAAAACCATTTCAAATTCAATTTATTTATTTAAAAATAAATAGAATTATAATTCTAGTTCAAAACTAGTTCATTTCGATAAAAATCTATTTTTATCTTTTCAAATATGGAGTTTTTCATCCTAATTTTTTCCAAATCATTTCTTATGATTTTACACAAATTATTACTATTTTTAATAATTTTATCAAGGCCCGTACAGTCGATTTCCATCAACGGCCATCGAACTGCACTTACAACGACCTTTTCTAAATTTGATTTGGACGTATCTCCAAATCCAACCCTTAGATTTCAAATTTTTAATATTCGTTGGAAAGCTCTTTTCGATACGAACCCAACCGTTCCGGTTTTAGGAGAATCCGACGGTCGGATCTCCCGCAATATCCATTCGAAGTCAATGGTCGAAATTCGCGAACTGCCGCGGCGCGGCGCGTTCTATTCAGGCCGTTATATTATATATATATATAATATATATAATATATACTTCGTCGATTTCCTTTTATAACGTGCTTTATAAATCGTTTTAAATTCCTTTTCAAAACGGTTTCAACTTCATATTCAATTTAATTCGAATTTCAATTCTATTCGAATTTCAAATCATTTCAGTGTATTCGAATTTCAATTCACTTTAATTATAATTTGAATTTCAATTCACTTTAAATATAATTCGAATTTCAATTCAATTTCAATATTCGTTGAAAAATGAATAAAATCGATATAAATATCGTTCACGTCAAAATGGCGTCAATCTAATCAACCCGGCTTCATATATTCCTATTTTCAAATATTCTATTTCAAATATTTCTATTTCAAATATTTCTATTCAAATATTTCTATTCAAATATTTCTTTTTCAAATATTTCTTTTTCAAATATTTCTATTCAAATATTTCTTTTTCAAATATTTCTATTCAAATGTTTCTTTTTCAAATATTTCTTTTTCAAATATTTCTTTTTCAAAACTGGAATGAGGCCCAATCAATTACCATATAATGTTTATTATATGGATTTTCTACAATGCATGCATACAATAACAACGATGAATAATCAACCATCATCCAAAGTGTATTCTACACTGTATAAGCACCAAATATAAATATTTAATGCTCATAACAGTCTGTCAATCTATCGATCGACATACAACTAACTATTGGGATTAGTGTATGTCATATATCATCCCAATACCCGTGTGGGGTTTCAAACAATCAAACTCAGATTTTATTTGTGCAGTTGGGCGATGTGTAAAATTTATCGTCCCAATCAATATCAGTCAAATGTGTGTATATAAACAAATCGTCCGATTTGTTTATTTTTATTTCATTTCTTATACACGTTAAAAATTCTATTTTTAACTATAAAATATTTTCCACTATAAAATATTTTATTTCATTTCACATCACATCACACAATCAACTACACAGCAAAATCAAACAAACAAGCATACAAGCCATCCATGGTCTGTGGACGACGGGTGTCGGGTGCTACTAAACACCGTCTGCATCCTAGTATATATTTTAACTAGAAATAAAATAAAATAAAATAAAGGTGAGGAGTTCTCACCAAAGCTATCCCAACTCCACGACACTTCAAATGTAGGAAATCTTCACCTTTTCGCCTTTTGTCACTTTCGTTTGCCCGTATTCTCTACATATGTAAAAATCGAATTTTTACTTTGCTATTCAATATATAAAAATCGAATTTTTACTTTGCTACCTCTCAAATGAAAATCTCATTTTATAAATCAAATTTTATAAATAAAAATCATAGCAGTTTTATTTATAAAAATCAAATCTTTCCGTTTTCAAAATTCGAATCTTTTTTGAATATAAAAATCATTTCTTTATCTTCGTATTATATACATAAAACTGATTTTGAAATTTATGTTAAAAACTGATTTTAAAGAAAATAAATGAACATAAGTAAATAAAAAGAAATCTTACAGCGAGTTTTGTTGAATCGGAGGAAAGGGCGCAGGGTTTGGTGGCGGGTCCAGCAGGGGATGGCGCAGCTAGGGAGGCCGGCGGCTGTCAGATGGTGGCGCTTCAGGGTGGAGGTTCGACGTTAGGGGGGAAGGGGGAGTGGGGTGCTGTTTTCAAATCGACTGGGGGGGTGGCGCTGTTGGATGACATGAAGGCATGGGAGAAGGGAAAGGAGGAGAAGACGGCGCAGTTAACGGGGGAGGGGTGCGCACGGTGGTCCGATGATGTTGGGGGGGGGGGGGCTGGCGACGGGATTGATTGGTTTTTTTTTTCTAAAACTGACGGGGAAAGGTGAAGTAGAAGGAGGGAGGGTTGACCGATGCGTGAGTGGAGGATAAGGGCTTGGCCCATTATATAATAATATATATTTAATTTATTTTAATTTCTCTTCAAAAAGTAACTTTTTATTTCGAAATCAAGCTCACCGACTGTCGTCCATAGCTAATTACCCTCATTCCGAACACAATGGGATAAGTATCGCAGGCCGATTCGATCGTTTCGATCAGTTTTCGTCAAAATCAAAATATAACTCTATATATTGAATTTGAACGCTCACTTCAATTTACCGAGGCCACATACTAACTAGAAAAATTCCCAAAAAATATTTTCTAGCTTCGTATTGACGATACGATCCTAACAAAACTAGTTTCGTCAAATTCTGAGACCGTTTGAAAAATGGCCATTTTCCAGTCGATTAAAATCAACTAAAACTGGTCAAACGCGTTTTCCTTTGCCACGCTCACATATTGATTCGAAAAATTATGAAATTTGAAACCTAGCAATAACTTGACATCACGGATCCAACAAAATTGGTCTCGTCGAAATCCGAGGTCATTTGCAAAATTTCCATTTTTAAGGGCCTGAATTCCATAGCGACTATTCAGAATTTTCAACTGGACATATCTTTTTATTCCCGCTATGAAATTTCGATTTTTCAGATTCGTTAGAAAGATATTCACAATTAGATTCCATCATTTTTGGTTTCACTAAAATCCGGTTTATTTTGCACCCGATATGTTCAATTGAAGTTTGAAATTGAATTATCGAACTACCGCGCCATTTTCAATTCCTTTTATAATTATATATAATTATTTATATTCTAACATCGATTTATATAACTATATACGATTGAATTTTATTCAAAAGAAATTTTCTCGTCGATATTATTTAAAATAATTCATTTTAAATAATCAAAATTCGCTAAAATTGCCAAAATAAAATTTTTAAACTGGCCCAGATTTTCGGGTTGTTACAACAAACACTCTACACAGCTACTACTAAGGGCCAATAATCACGGGACTATGTCCCCCTCAGACAACAAACTTGAACCACGGGATCAATGACAGGTTTAGGTGTTACCCTAACTACCCAACAGGAACAAAATAACATAACGATCTCAACAGAAATGCAATAAAAGGTTGTAACAACAATTATTTCAAGCAGCACCCTAGGCTTTTCAATGCTTACACATTCTACGGGAACTTACCATTATTCCAAGATAATTCTCGCTATTTATTTCATAGCCTCAAAACTTTTCCTCGTCTTTCCTTGGCACTATTCCTTACCTACTCCATACTTTTAAAACACGGTTTGCCCTTTTCATTTAAATTTTCTTCCAAAAAATTAAAAGTGTCAAAACTTTATTTTCCTCATGAAAACTTACTTTCGCCAAACCATAAAACGCGTCAATAACTGGTGTGAAGCGAAAGACCAGATCCGTCCATTTTTGGGGTTATATAAAAAATGTAAATCATTTTTTTTTAAATCACAAAAACCGGAGTAGATAAGGACAACTATTTCTCAGTCAGGTTTATAATTTGTTCTTACCTATAAGGATGGTTCAATTACTTCCTGCAAGGTGCAAACATCTACTCTATTCTTAATTTCTGCAACTTATTTTGTCCCCCCAACAAAATTCTCTTGTTAAAACAGTAATAAAAATGATTGTCAAAAGAACAAAGATTTTCAAAGCTTTCTTTATTAAAAATTCTAGCTTTCAACAAAATGCAATATTTTTCAAGTTTTTCTTTTTAATCATTTCATGCAATGTAATAAGAAAACTAGTGAGTTATACATGCTCTATAATATGCACCTTTTACTGAGAAAATTTTATTTTAGACAAAATTTTCGCAAGATTTCACTACTTACAAGATGTACCCCATTTTACTTCAAAATCCAATATGTACTTCTTTATATATTTTAAAACTATAAGTTTTAAGATTAAAACTTGAAAACACCATAAACCATTTTCCCAAACTTTTACAATTTCAAGTTCTTAAAAGTTAATAATGGGGTTAGACTCAAAGCGGGTTTCCAATGTTTCTAGACTTTCCTAGACACTCCCACAGAGTCAATTCTCTCAACTATATATATTCCTAATCCATTTTTCTCATTTCAACCCTTTCCAATTTATACGGTTTTACTGCCAAACCCACTAATATGAAATACTAACACATGGGATTCACATTTCTTTCTTACAAAGTATGTTGTACACTTCCCACCCAAATTACCTAAGGGTCTAAGATTTCCATATTCATTCCTTTAGTGTACAAAACAAACATTTCAATTCTTACCACATTATACTCTTTCTATTTAGTGAGTTCCTCTATGGATCTAGGTATATATATATAATATTTATATTTTTAAAAAATACAAATACGTTCACTCACTATTTATATAGGAATTCTAAATCTAAGCTCTGATACCAGATGTAGCAACCCGAATTCCAATTTTAATCCATTGAAACCCGTGTTGGTTACTCTGGTATCCTGCAGAAAAGACAGAGATATAAAATATATCAGAGCTCAGAAAATATCTCACAGCAGAATGGGTAAAGTATAATATAATCAAAGTATAGCCTTAACATATTAATAATACTGCCTAACCAGTATCCAAAGCTATCATATTTCTGCCACCAATCTAACCTGCGAGTATGTTATGAGGAGGGGGTCAGAACACAAGTTCTAGTGACTGGATTTAAACTATACATTTAGGATAACCCTACATATAACGTTCAATCACATTTTCTTATTTATTAGGTTACTTGGGTTAACAACACTCAAGGCCTACACACATGTACCTATTTACTCCTCAGTGGATTAGCCTAATAAAGTATATATGTAGCTACCCCCAAATTAAGGTACACCCTATGGTACCCCACTCGCACGGTCTTCGCCGTAACGCCACGGAAATATACGTCGTCCCTCATCCTACGCCAGAGTGACGTATGGATCCTATATAACAATGCTGTGTTATGCATAGAACCTCTATCACCATGCTACGTAAGCGTATGGACTGCCACCTTTGATCGAATCAGATCACATAGTAATGCCCCAGAGTCTACGATACACCACCCAAAGCAGACACGCATGTATCTAGACTTTCCCACGTACGTGTCATCAATTGTACTTGATGCCTTAACCGCACATAACCTCTAATGTGCACCAAGTTCCGTGGTAGGGCTGTACAAGAAACACGGAACTCGGTCGGGAGCTTTGCCATATCTGTACAGGCCCGCCTTTAAGGGTCTCAAATTACAGATATCCCTCGGGTCTGCTTTTCATGGTGGCTATGGCCCCACCTCGTCCCCTCCCTCAACTAGTAAAGACTACAAGAGCTAAGCGACTTGCCCCTAACAAGCAATCTAAACATCCAGTTGGTGTCTACCCTCAACCACCATGCCTCGATAGTTAAAGGTAGATAGTGTCTTGGGTTTAGCTCTAGCCTTTTCGCATCCCAATGGTTGTCGATGATAGGTACCCGACGATCTACTATCCTTATTGGTCCTGACCTCGCCTCCCGTTGAGGCGATCGCCGAATCACCCTAGTGTCACCTCGTCACAGCATTATGACTGCAAAGCTACATTTGTAGTCAAGACCCACCCACCTGGTAGTAAAGCGCAGACCCAACCTCTGCGAGCACAGCCTAAACGTCTGCCATCGCACAGAGGACTACCAAAAGTACCTTACGTATCTCATGAAGCCGCAAGCTTCCCCTTCCAGTCCTTCGAAGCTAACAAAATAATCAGATGGGCGTGCGCTCTCCTCGTGCCTCATGACACCACAATGATCTACCTCGCTGGGTTATTCACCTTGAACGTGCGGACTGATCCAAGCACCTTATTTTATATGTTATTAGACCCTATGTCTAAACATTCAATTATGTGCTTGCTCTACCTCATCGGGTTTCCATTTAACTTGGTTAATCCCATTCACATTGACTTCTTAATCAAGTTACCAAGTTCCTCTCGCTTATTAATTTCAGTCATATAACTTAACCCATTTAAGTTTATTAATAAGTCCATAACATGTTACTCTAGATTGTAATCCAATGTCTGTAATCTACAATCTCTTTATATTATTCATTGTCTAATTTCATAGTTACAATAACATGTTCTGCTTAATATGTAATTAAGTAAATCTCAATTCACATGTTTTTTGTTTAACATGTCAGTTATTAATTATGATTAAATATAACTTATTTCATTTCATAAGTTTGCCTCATTCTTTCTAATTTAATCATAATTTATTCTTATCCTGTTATTACAACTTATCGTCGTTTACTTATTAACTTAGTTTCTTAACTAAGGTTTACTAATAAGTTTTATTTCCATAAATATAACTTATGTTGTCCTTATCAGCATATTTCAGATTCTCGTTCTCACAGATAACTTAATTTACAATTAAGCACAACTTATCTTATTACATAAGATATTCCATTTCCTTTATGGTTTATTATGAACTAAGTTATAATTTCCACTTGTCCCAAGGACAAGCCTACCTATTATATAACATTCTAATTAATGTAATTATTTATAATAGGTTTGTATCATTCCTCATTCATTCCAATCCTTTTACTGTTGTAACTTCCATTCATTTTCCTTATTCATTTCCATTCATCACAATTAGTGTCGTTTATCTCTATCCTTTTATATACATATATTTATATATATGTTTATGTACTAGACCTCTCACATTAATCCTACACTTGTGGATGCTGGATTTGCCGGGAGGTTCTGGGAAGATTTCTTCCATAAGTTGACTTAACCTCATGTCTTAGCACCGTTACATGTTTTATTTACGTACTAGACCCCTCACATTAAATTAACAACTTGTGTATGCTGGATTTGCCGGGCAGTTTCGGGCAAACTTCTACCACAAGTTGAATTTAACCTCGTGTCTAACTGCAGTTACAGTTTTCTATTTACTGTAACTTTTTTATATAATTTAGGCATGTCTATTCTTTCAAATTTCTAATGTAATCTATATTTTTCATGTCATCATATTAAGCCCATTTTATGTCGCATATTCTTTTTAACATGTAATTAACTCTATTCTAACATGTAACCATTTAATAATGTAACTGTTCAAATCTAACAAATTAATATGTAATTTTCTCAATTCTACAGTTAATAATTCAAGTACATAATATGCCACAAGTTAATCCTGTAATTAGAATATGTATGTATACAACAGTAATCGCTACAGATGTTTTAACAAGTTTACAATTCAACATATGAACATTTCAGCATAAACGTTTCAACATATGAATTTTCTTACATATTAATATTCTAATATGCCATATTAGCATTTCATCACTTTAATCATTCTATCAGATTTACATTGTAAGTTAACGGGGAATGTCAAACGATAATATACCATTATCAAAAATGATATAACTTAAATCCACTCACCTAATTTGCTTTCAAAATCCTGAATCTGGTCCAGACCTAATGTTCCATGGTCCTCCTAACTGAATTAGAACCTAACAACCATGGATCCACAATTCTTACAAAAAGAAAAAGGGAAAAAAGAGGAGAAAATTGAAATAGACCAGATCTAAGAAATTACCTTACTTTGAATATGATTCTGAACACCTTCTTATTAATATTCATTCTTTTCCTCCAGATCTTGAATCAGAATTTTTCTAAACTAATTATTCTATATTTATTTATTTTAGTGATTTGAGGAGGAGGAAGAATGTCAGATCTTAGACGTTGTCTCAAAGAATATGAGATTTAGGCTAGGCTCTGCTAGCCTATTTATAGGTGTTCAGGATCTTATCATACACGCAGCGCTGAGACGGCATTGAACCCAGTTAAGAAAATAGTCCAGGTTTGCAGATGAATCTAGCCGGATCAGGAGGGTGTTGACCCCGCTATGGCCCGCGAGCTATTTTGGCGTAGAAGTTTGATTTTCGAATGTTTGAATTTCTAGAATTTATTTAACTGTTATATTCACATGTAATCTTCTTATACGTATACAAATCTTCTAATAACCATTTTACGTGTATATATATATGCATCACTTTTGTTTCATTTTCAAAATTCAAATGGTGCTGCACCGTTATTTGATTCTTACCATATTTCTTTGATTGCAGCCTTATCTTGAACTCTATCTTTTGTGTGTGTGTGTGTATGTATGTATATATATATATATATATTTGCACATATATACTTATATATTCTCATATATATATACATATATTTACTTTACTTCCTTATATGTATATTTTTTCTTTATATGTGTGTTTATACATATTTCTCTTTAGAACATGTGTTAATTTTAGTCGTAACCTTAAAACAAAAAAATATGATGCTAATGAGGATCGAACTCTGTACCTCTTGTATGCAAGCCACATGCTCTAACCAACTAGACTACTAAGGCTATTGTTAACAAGGCTTAGAACAATGGTAGTTATTGTTCTCTTCTTATTCCTCTTTTTCATGTTTGTTACAATATTTCAATTAAACCATTGCATGAATCTTTTTCTTTTATTTCTCTTTTATTATTAATGCATAATATTTGTAAATGAGTGCATGCAACATATTTACACTGCATGCAGCCAATCCTTTCTTTATTTTAATGCATGCATTACATTTTTATTTGCATTAGTATTTTTCTTTTAAATGTTTATGTCTATGCATATATGTACACATATGCATTATTTATAAATTATCATAAAATGCGGGGTGTTACAGGTTTCTAGTTTCCCATGCTTTTATGTGTTGACAACTTTGAGGTTTACCGAGTTCTAAGAGAAGTTCATGAAGGGACATGAAGACACCACACTAAAGGGTGAATCGATGAAACAATCCATACTCGCCCTTTCGGGAAAGCCCGGATTGAGTTGAGAACACGACAAATCAGAGCACAAACAGAAGGACATTTCATTGCTATTACAACAATTTACATCAGAGTATAAGAATATACAGAGTATGAACAAATAATTTACATCAGAATAATATCATAGGTTTAAATTTTATTTAAATACATAGCAGCGGAAAAATTATACATAACACAACAGTAAGAAATACATGGATACAGAGCGTTCTGAATATAGCTCCAGCTGTAAACCAAGATCCTGTGAATATAATATCTGCAAAACCGAAACTACTAGCTGCCTGCATGGAAAATAGGGGCACCCAGAGTTTAGGTTAAAATAATAAACTCCAGGTCAGTCATGTGACTGGTGTGAGAACTAAAACAGTTATTAAATCTTTACTTTAAAATAAAGTAAATCAAGGGACCACTCCGTATAACACAAAACGGGTTTCCTCCCAAGAATACCAGTGCATAAAACAAACAGTGCAATGCATTTTGGAAAAATAAAGCTATTATAAGACTCAGGTCCCATCACACAATGCAACGCAAGCCGGAGGATAGAGTTTTACCTTATAATAGCCAAACATGCTTGGTACGTTTAAAACAAATCATTTTGATACTATTATAAGTGTATAGTGTATAAAACAACTTCAAATATAAATGTATCAATCATAGACGACATAGTATCCCGTGCTACTATGTCGCCATACTAGTTCTACAATTAAAACCGCATGATGTCGTATTGGAAGTTGGATTTCCATCATGAACCAAGGCAAGGGATCAACCTTACCGAATTCGAGACAATCTAGCCTACCATGTCTCAGGGTACAGTCGCAACTGCACCTAGGATCTTCAGGGCCAGTCCTCCCTTACGTTTGAGGATTGGTTATTCCTGAACAATGCGTTTTCCCGCCCTATGGGGCGTAATGGTCAGTATGTCGACCAAATCATCCATCGGTCCCATAGTGACCGATATATCTGAGGTACCTCGCTTTCCAACATCCACATAAGTAAAAATGTTTGGGCACCATACCATGACACCACTCCTATCTAGAAAGAAACACATGTCCTCCCTGCAGTCCTTCAACCCGTTTCTGGTTCATACCGAGGTGTGAAGCTCGCGAATTAACACTACACAAAGCTATGCTATATTAAAGCCGTTCTTTGATCATCATCCACAATACTTTGCTTTTCAAGAGAAGCCTTGATCCTTAGCATCTCAGCATGCCACACTAGCAATTCACGCCATGCAACTGATGTCTATCAATATATAACCTTTGAGATCGTACGTCTCAGAGAAGGGTGTTAACCAAGAGAATAAATTCTCCACCACCAAACAGATATATATTTAATAAAGATCAATCAACATAGAATAAAATTCAATGTCAGACACACATCCATTTACAAGTTCGTTCTGGGTCTGAACGAAACCGGAGGCACCTTATTCCTCGTTCCATATGTCCAATACAGGAGAGAGGTCCTCACATATCCGGTCAATCTCCAAGTACGTCTGGACAATCACCACTTATTACCTTGTCTTGGGTGTATAGCCCAATTAAGACATCGGTAACCATCCAAACGATGTGAAGACCTCCGGTCTTTAGCCACCGTCTTCATCGTCGACTTATCATCGAATCAGTTATTCAGAATGGGTATAAACCTTGCCGTTCCGAAGAACTCGCGTATAATATAAACAAGTGCTATAAAAACACAACATACGCCTCATTCCAATTCTGAATATTCTTTTATTTAAATATTCATATCCTTTGGGAAAGGTTCCCATTAATTTTATCAAAGATAAATTCTTTAAATTTATTCTTTAATCTTCCTTTAGACATCAATTCAAACCATATTAAGGTTTTCCAAACTAGTCGGGATTAGCGCACTTATCGATGTAATAATTTGTTTAATTTCCCAATCCCAACCTATTCATCCCATGGAGCAAAACTGGTAATACTCCATATCTAACACCAAGGTGTTATCGGTAAATTTAATTACCATTTCCCGTTCAAATCTAATTAAAGATTTAACTATCGTTGGAGCAAAACTGGTGATACTCCATCCTCGACCATTTCCCAAATTTGATAATTTAAATTATCATAACCTTATTTCAATCTAGTTAAAGATTCATTAAAACTCCACTTAGTTTTAATCTTCCCAAAAATCAATATTAATGATTATTTAAATTTGGGAAATCAAACACGCCGCATGTTAACCGGCCTTTTGGTCCGGTCACCAAAAGTACTCAAGACACGCTCGACTCAACATATCGTGTGATATTACAGCTCGGAGGTGTCGCCAATATCAACCAGGGGCTAGTATTAGAAGACTCGAGTCTGGCCACTAGCAGGATGTCGCATACCTCAGACGCAACCTCCATCAGTATCCGTCCGCATCTGAGCCGAAGGCGAGCCGTGCACCGAGCCGAAGGCGAGCCGTCATGCGGGCCCGGGCGCAGCGCCGGTGGGGGTCCGGGGCCCAACAGTCCTGGTGGCGATCGACCTAGCCGGTTAGGTCGAAACTGTGGGCACCGCCCGATTCATCCGATTTTCTCCATACCGGAAGCCCAGATTCCTTCATTCCGGACCAGCAAAATGATGGATTCCTTCACTTCCTATTGAGGAACTTCAACACCCTAAAAACGGCAAGGATTCAGCACTAAGAAGTCCAGCTTCCTCCTCATCAATTTCGTACCCCAGGCGGGGTTCGAAATTTCATACCCCATCAGGGGGTACGAAATTTTGAACCACCCTGGGGGTACGAAAACTCGAACCTCTAGGAGAGGTTCGAAATTTCGAACCTCCGGGTGAGGTTCGAAATTTCGTACCCCGTCCAGGGGGTGCGAATTTCTGGCATGCAGGCCTGCTAGGTGAGAATTTTCTGCATGTGGTCCCTATTTCTACCTAACCACTTCCTATAAATAAACCACTACCTCACACTTTAAAAGGGAGAGATTCTTGGGCTTTGAGACCTCCATAAAGCTTCATTAATGGCATCTCCTCTTTGAGGAAGAAGAAGGGCAAACTTGTCCATTTAACTATTTCTTGCAAATATGACTATTGTAGCTTCATATATCATAGTCAATGAATGTAATGAGAGGATCTCAACCTTGTAATCTTTCAAGTGATCAATAAAATTCCTACAACTCTTCAAAGTGGACGTAGGCCCTCACTGAGGTCGAACCACTATAAATCTCTTGTGTTATTTACTGCTTATGTTTGAAATATGTTCTTGTCTATGCGACCATATTTATAATTCCTAGTAATTAGGAATCTTTGGTGTTTGCGACATTTTTTGCCGTCAACATTTGGTGCTTTCACTGAGAAAACTCGGATTTTGCGCCTTTGTCGCACCTTGTCATCTCGACCCCCGACGAGCTTAAGGTTCCTTGCTAAACCTGCTGTCGAGTCCGCTCATGATGGCAAAGCGACCAAAGAACGCAAAGATCGGCTCTTCAGCCACAGTCGAGGACGGGACATCCCAACAACCTCAACCTCGAGCCCCGAACCTCTCGCCTCGACCTCGAGCCACTCGCCTCGGCCTCGAGCCTCCCACGGGGTTCGAAACTCGCACCTCATGGGCTTCGAAGCTCGAACCCCACCAGGTTCGAAACTGAACCCTACTAGGCTCGAAAACTCAAATCCCCACGGGGTTCGAAACTCAAACTCCACAGGTTTCGTACCCTTGAGCCCCAAGAAGTTCAAAAGCCCCTCGCCTCGGCCTTGAGCCTCCACTCCACTACTTTGGATTCCTCGACTCCGCATCCCGCCGATTCGACTTCGTCTTACTTGGCCTCGACCCCACCTCACTCGGCCTCGACTTCGCCTCACTCGGCTACGCTATAAAATCGGCAACTCCTCGACCACTCTTTCCCAGCAAGGAAGATCAATCACAAGGACTAGGAGGCTCGGCCACTAATGAAATCGTCCCTCCTACTGTGGACCCCAAAGCGCTCGCAACACAAGCTCAAATCCGCGCACTTAATGAAAAATATGAGAACACGGATGTCGAGCTCAACCCAACATTAAGGAATAACATCGACCTTATGCGACAACTTCAAGAAAGTCAGCGCATCGTCGATCGACTTCAACTAGCTCGGAACAACACTCGACCTCGACCAACGGTCTCGGAAACTTCCTCTTCCGAGTTAAGGGGCCCGCGTCAAAGAAGGAGGTTAAGTCTCGGTAACGACGTCGCCGCTTGTACCAACGCCCTCGATAACGGCAACGGCGATGGTCACGACAATGATAATGGCGACCGAACTACAGTCACATATAGCGAGCGGGCACAGTACCAAGACCGCTCTCGCTTGATTATCAATGATGGACCAGATCCTACGAACCAACCTCTTCCTCGACACAACTCGATGACCGCTAATCAGGATGATGGGCCCGCTATTCCAATGGCCCGTGCTCTTCCAGAACAGGATCCGCATCAATCTGCTCTTCATCAAGGTCCGCTTATAGATGTCGAGGACATAGAGGAAGACAATTCGGACGTCCATCATAGGAAACGCCCTCGCAATGGGACCACGGAACCTCGCCAAAACCCATGGGTCCCGATGATGGATCCCCATCCAACATACCTTCCCGACATGGTCCGAAGGATCATGAGTGAGAGGCAAGGAAACATGCATGATTCATGGGAAGCGCACATTAGGCGCAACCCCTTCACCAGGAGGGTAAATCAAGCTGAATGGCCACGTCGCTTCAGCATGCCATAGATACCGCTCTATGATGGCACAACCGACCCCTGTACCTTCTTAAATCAATATGAATGGCAAATGGACTCGAGCCGGGGCAATGATCTGGTCAAATGCAAGTGCTTCCCAATCTTCTTATCAGGAACCGCTTTGTTATGGTTCTCTCGCCTCCCACTCGATTCCATTAACAACTTCAGCCAATTAGCAGCAGAATTGGTCAAGCAATTCAGAGTGCACATCCCGACTCCGAAGAATGCCCTCACCTTGTATAACCTATGCCAAGGACCCACCGAGTCGCTCAAAAGCTACCTCTCCCAGTTCAATGTCGTGCTCGCCGAGGTCAAGGATCCAGATCCTTGCACCGTACTCTATCAACTAGCCATAGGTGTCCTCCCTACTTCCGAATTCGGGGCATAGATCGATTGGAAGAAGCCAAAAAGCCTCGATGCTTTCAATGAAAAGGCTAGGCAATACTTATGTTAAGAAGAGGCGAGACGAAACCGACTCCCCAGGGTCGGTCTTCCCAACAATCCACATGTGGGTGCCATAAATGACAACGTCAAAGGGAAACAGATAGTAAAGCTCTTTGATAAGGACATGGGGGCAAGCCCCTACAAACAAAGACCGAATAGCAGTAGGCAAGGCGGCCGCAACAACGTCCAAGTTTCTACGGAACCCAAAAAGCCTAACTCTCACCGGATATACAAGATCTATACCCCGCTGAATGAAGACTAGGAAACAATCTACTGGAAAACGTGCAACATGCTTCAATACAAGAAACCATACAGCAGGGAGTCCACTAATCATGAGAAGAAGACCGGCAAGTACTGTCGGTACCACGGCATGTACGGGCACAATACCAATAATTGCCATCAATTCAAAGATGTAATCGAAAGGCTTGTCCGCGAGAAGCGCCTTGAGCACTACATCCGAAAAGCATCATGACTCTCGCCGGCACTAGGCGGAATTCCGGCAAAACCTAATATTGGTCGCAATCGACACTGGTACCTCTCGCCCGCCCCGAGTGGTGGAGGACCCACTGGAAACGGATCTCCTTCCACTTGTGGACCCCGAAGCTCCTGCGGCTCAAGCACAGACTCACACGCTTAATAAGAAATATGAGAATGCAGCTCTTGCACTAGGCGTTGAAGATCAACATCAACCTTAAGCGCCAACTTCAAAAAAAATTCAACACATCGTCGTTCTACATCAGCTTGCTTAGAACCGCGCCCGCTAGCGGCATACCGCATCAGAAATTTCCGCTTTCGAAGGTAATGGCCCATGGCGAGGAAGGAGATTCAGCATCATTAAAAACATCGCCATCCACTCTAACATTCGCATGGTGACAGCAATCTAACAGAAAGGAAGTGATGATCAAACAATCATCACTTATGTCCAAGGAACATGGTAACAAACCGGGTTCGTGTAACCAACCTTCTACTCGGAAAAGCCCAACTGTCGCCGCTGGCAACCAAAGTCCCACTCTTCCAACAACTCGTCAGACCAAAGTACCTCCGAACCCGGGTGCACACCAGCTTGCCCAAACTCGATAGCTATACCAAAACCAGACCTTCATCGAATTACGTCACTCGAGGGGAGCATCAAAAGAATGATCAAGAATCCTACCACCGATTTGAAAGCTTGATTCGAGAGGAAAGAGGAAGCTTTCAATACCTTCCTCACCAGATAAGAAGCACTTCAGATCCGACTGGCCAAGCATACATCATGGAGGCAAGTATCGATGCTCCTCCACCATCGACCCAGGACTTGGGGGCATCCCCGCAAACTAATCGACTAGCCGACGTCACTCCTTGGAATGGTGCCGACTCCGCTACACTCGGGGGCACTCCTAATCCCGACATCGCTCCAGCTCGATGCGCTTCGATTGGTCAGGGTTTGCAGCTAGAAATCTTGCTCAAACACCAACGCGTGCAGCTTTGGATGGTACTCATCCTATGGTTTCATGAGTCAGAATTACGCTCGATGTGGCCCCTCCAGTTGGAATCCAACCAGACTTTCCTCTCAATCAACCGATTCCCAACTTGGACGTAAGCACTAGGGGCACCAGTGCCACTATGGGCAATCAGAATCAATTGCTTGCTATCGAAAATGGGCCACAGATCGTAGGTGTCATCCGTCGGTACACTCCAAGAATTATCCATTCACTAGGATCGCACGCAAAGCTAAGTGGCACTGACACTCCAACACACCAAATGAGGCATTCCATGAAGGCACGACTGACCTCTAACCTCGAAAATATCAGGGTCACCACGAGAAATGGAACGCGTCATCCCGGCCGTCCCCGGATTTGACGCTCAAGCCTCTACTAGGCGGGCTCAGGCTGCTATGAGTCCATACTTATCGCCTACGCTTCTAGCATCCAACTGGGCTCAAGTTCACTTCAACCGACTTCCAAAACGTCATGCAACCGAAGTTAGAGACTCACGGAGTGCCAAAGACCTTCCACCAAGAAGGTGCGCTAGGCTCCAAAGTCCTGGACTGGATCACGACCTCTATAATGCAGCGGGAGCCCAACCTCCGATTGTCGCCGACACGATCCGTGGGATTGTAAGGAAATCGCAGGGCACGCCCACGACGTCTGCGAAAGTAGTACGAGGCGTAACCCATTCACTTCGGCTAGCCATAATACCAAATGGCTCCAGTGGCGCCAGTACTCCGACATGCCGACGCGTGCCCCATACTTAAAGAAGCCATGATTCTAGAAGTTTTATTAGCCGCCACAAGTGGCATATGGGTTCACTACGCGTCACCGACGCCGTAAAATGCAAGTAGTTCCCCGTCCTTATCCAAGACGGCTTTATTATGGTTCCCTCGACTTCCACCGTGAACTATCTCAACTCTCGCCTAAACCGCCAAAAGAATGGTCCCGCAATCCAGGATGCACGTCGTGATACCCAGAGACATATTCTTAGTCTCGAACGATTACCAAGGCATCTATGAACTCTTAAAGGCCACCTCGCAAAATCCAACACCGCCTTTTCCGAAGTCAAGGAACCCACTCCTCGAGTCACACTCGTCCAGCTTACAAAGGGCATGCCACCTGGTTCCAAACTTGGGGCATGGACTGATAAAAAACAATCAAGGATTCAGAAGATCTTCCACACGAATGCCGACTACTTCCTATGCCAAATTCTAGCATAAAGGAATCAAGCTCCTACCCTCAACATCCTACCTCGTGATGACGCTCAGAACTCCAACAACTCTGATTCTACCACTCTGCATAATCTTGCTCCCGCCGGCAGCGTCAAAGGTAATCGCAACAATAAAGGGAAGCGCCTTCGACTTCCTTCTTTCCATAGCTATACTGCTTTCAGGGACACCCCTGGGAAAATCCATCTCGCAGCCTGCAATCCCCAACCATGCAAAAGGCGAGGACCTAAACATCCGACGAGCGCACTGAGGGACTCTACAGAATATTTTCGGTTCTACAGCATCCGCAGATACAACACGAACATGTTCCGCTGCTTGCGTAACAGCATCAAGGAACTCATCCGCACAGGATCTCCGAGCCAATCAATGCTCATCGAAGATTCCTACTGCACAGGATCTCCGAGCCACTCGACGCTCATCGAGGGTTCCCACTACGTGGGGCCTTTGAGCCACTTGACGCTCATTGGAAATCCGCACTGCATGGGATCTCTGAGCCACTCGACGCTCATCAAAGATTCCCACTAAACATAACTTCGACCGACAATTAATCCCACAAGATCATCCCCCGGGCTCATCAGGACTATTGCAATAATAAGCATCCATGCCTCACAACTCGCCTCACGTGGGTCGCCTTTTGCGCCGATCTAGTTGATATCAGGCCTCAAGTGCTAAAAGCCTTCCAAATGGCTTTTGTCCGACCTATAGTCAACTATTACGACTAATTTGTATACACGGGCGCGCTGCACTGGATCAACATCTCCGACCCGGGAACTGGTCCCTTGGATCAAGCCTTAATCAGCAACGAGTACCCCGATACTTCAACTCCAGAGTGCGCCATAAGGACCTCAACATCAGCAACCTCGTCTTACAACGGGTCCTTCCTCCACCAGCAGGCTTCGTCGCTCGATAGGAAGGCCTACACTCATACAACGGAAGCTCAGTGATGGAACTTTCAAACCCTCAACCATGGACAGAGCCGAACTCCCAAGGGCATGGAATAACGAACATCTTCACCTCTACTCTACATAACTTAGTGTACAATCAATTCAGGCCTTTCAACGATGTTTTGCTTTCCAGCAATTCGAGGCATTGCAAAGGCTGCTACTACCAGAGATATCCGTGGAAGTGATGTACAGTTTCCTGTCCCCCTTCCATATTTGCTCCATACATGACATGTTTGGTTAATCCTAACAACCAGCTTGCACTCAAACTTCCGACCGTCGTCCCACCCCTAGCTTTGGGGTCGGCACCGCCGTCTCAACCGCGAACCAACCCCGCGGCCTAATCACATTGGCAACGACCGGCGCCTCGAGCATGGGAGCCGGCTACGTCACTCGAGTCGCCGGCCCGTGGCACGACCGAGTATAAATAACCTCTAACTCGAATCGTTCGCCCAAGTCCCATGCGACTTGGAGCCGCCCAACATACAGTCGGGAGCGATGTACACTTCCCCCTGGCTACGGGTACCTGTCGAATCCCGGCACAGCACCGAGACCGACGTTAAATCGTTTCCCCAAAGCCCTAAAGGCTTAGGTGTAGCTCATGGCCATGATCGGACCGTACGCGCTGATGATCGGAGCTTTTCTCCGGCGAATAAACGACGCCGTCACTCGCTCGAACCCGATGAACGACGGGAGAGCCACCCTCTGGACGGACCGCATAACGCGACGTCATACGCCTCCGCTACTCTTGAGTTTAATCCCGGGCAACCCAAGAAAAAACAGCATGCGCTCTAGCCTGGCTTCACAAACTACGGGTTTCCTAAGCTGAAGGAAACTTACTAGAAGCCTGCGCTCTATCTCACCCCTCTGGAACAACAACCCAGAGCGCGGTACTTTGTCTCACCCCTTTGGGACAACAACCGAGAGCGCGGTACTCTGTCTCACCCCTCTAGGATAACAACCCAGAGCGCGACACTCAATTCCGCCCCTCTGGAACTACAACCCGGAGCGCGGCATGCAATCACACCCCCTGGAATCACCAGCCTGGGGCACAACACTCACAATAGCTTTTTTGTTAAATGTAATGATAATTATGCCCATGCAAGTACGGGACGCCCGAAAACATGGAAGGAACATCCGAACAGTTAACACAAAATGCGATCTTTACTAATTCATTTTCCATTTCACACGCACACATTAAACAGGTTACAAGTCTAACATCTCTTCTCTCTAATGACAGGGTATTCATGAATACCACACCATGTCTTTAAGGACCAAAAGTGAGGACCGCACTCGCATATACTATTGGTTCACTTAACCCAAGGCATCTTTAATTCCTTTAATAGTTACTGATGCTACTCATCCTTTTCTTTTCTTTTCTTTCATCTATGCAGGTTCAATACCGGCAGGTCACCACCAATGACGGGCCCTTTTCTTCTAGAACCGCTTCCTCCTCCTCTACTCCACACAAGAGTAATGGATTCATGAGGCATCGATGCGCGCCTTCCGCCATCATCCTCGCTGCTTGTAATCATCATAGCCTCCCCGAGAGCAACACATGGCAACGGCTTAGGGACAATGTAAGAAGCAAGGACCGATCCAGCATAGGTGTCTCCCCAAGCCTTCTTGGTGCCTAACTCCGCTCTCTTCTCAGCACCTTCGGCAGTCTTCCGATCAGCTAAGTGCCAGGCCCGGAGCCATATAATGGCATCCGCTACAAGCATGCTAAGGGACCTCTCGCCCTCTTCTAGCAGGCATCACCGACAGCTCTCCTTATTCCTAGCCTACTCAGAGGCCCTCTCCTTCTCCGCCTCAGCATCGGCCTACCTTTTCGCCACCACAGCGGCAGAGTTCTCATGGGCATCCTGACTAGCCTTTGCCCGTGCATCTTGTATGGCAGCCTCATCCTGTCCCTCTTCCCCTCCGGCTCCTCCAAATTTGCCACCAGCCGGGCTTCCTGATCTACCACCGTAGCTTGCATTGTTCGCACACTTACACTAGCTACGCCCGTTGCATGAGCACTTCGACTAGCCACAACTTCTCCTCCTCCAAGGAGGATCATATAAACATGGGACCCCAAAGCCATGGGTTCTCCTACTTCTCCGGATTGTTTCCGCTGTGACTGCAACTGGGACCCGAACGCTTGAGGAAGTACGGGGGCAAAGCCTGGCGTCACCTCCGCTCAAAGGGCAAGTACACGAGCGTGGGGGCAGTCTCCTACCCATCTCCACACCGGTTTACTCATCGTAGGACCTGAGGAGGATCTCCACCCGCTTCTGCGCTGGCATTTCCATCGCCACAGCCGTGGGGGAAACCATTCTAAGGAGGAACATACACCTCGCCACGAGAAGCACCCGAACCCAAAAACTTGGGTCTCGGAAACTTCTAACCTCCCGGTAGTACTGGGCAGACCAGGCATAGAGCCCCGAACCGAAGGGCAGAGGAAGCAATACGATCGCAGTTCCCCGAGGAATTGGAGAACTTAGATAAATTCTCAATACGCAAATTAAAAAAATCCATATTTCAGTGCAAGTTCTCGGGTTTCCATGGCTGGTTCATTGGGTTCGCAAGGTCTCAGCGTCCTGCCAGCAAACTCATACTTAAACACATCATGAAGCTAACTCACACCCCTCGATGCATACCTACATGCGCATCGAAACGCGGCGGCGACACCTAGTCTGGATAACTATGGCAATAGTTACCGGTAAACGTCAGCACCATTTTTCGAATCGGATAACGACCCGATATAGTTGGGTTGGAGACTAATGACTCGACCATATGCCCGCATCTTGCACACGTATCCGAGCAATCGGTCCGAATAAGTTCATTTCCAGAATCATTCGCCAACCAATTGTGTTAAGTTCAACTTCAATTACTGACCTGGCATGAAACATTGGGCAACGATCTGAGCCTGCTAGCTCGTATCTGACGTCGAGAAGAATCTAGCAGGTACCCGGGCCCGGGGCAACCCTCTATGGATTGTCGCACCGGCCTGGCAATCTCATGACCCAATCAAATCCCCTAAAGTCTCTGCACTGGCATCATCTTCACAGCATCCTACGGAGCCACCATCTTTAGAGCACCTTCACCTCGCAAAGAAAGAAATCCGGAGCCCAAGTTCAGGCCATGGAGGTTTCTCGGCTTCCATCAGTACCCGGACTCCACAAAGAGCTGACACTTCGGAACATGGTGGCATCCTTTAGCTTCAATAACTAATGCCACGGCCATCACCAACCGCCGGTGCAACACCTAAGTCAAAATGCAGCCGCATCGTGGTTAGGTTATTGATCAGATCTCAAGACTAACAGCTCGACTATGTGTCGATATCTTACATAAGCAGTCAAGCTGACTGTCCAAGCAGGTCCATTCCTTAAGGACCGCGTGGCGAGACCAAAAATCATCACTGCCCGCTCATGTGGCGCCATGACAAGGATCAAGTTTACAAACTTTAGATCGAAGACAAGGCTCGACAAGTCATGGGAGTGCTAAGTTATGTCTCGTGCTCCCGCACGCCGGCTTAGTTGTCATCTGCTAAACCAAGATTCGAACTCCTGAAGAGCTGAAGGATTTAATAAGCATTTGGGACACAAAGCCCAATCCCGTATTCACACATGCTTGGCAACCTTTATTTAAATTCCTAATCCCATTTCCCAAGGTCCACCGCTCCACGTTCTTGAATACCAAATCCGAAAGCCCTCTTACTTTCCATATCTGTCTTCCCTTCTCCCGAAAACCCAACAACACCTCGAACAACCAAAGTACAAAAGAAGTATTTTGGCATCCTTCATGCCTTACAATGATTTTCTATCCGGAGAAGAGGAGAAAGGAAGTAACTACAATCAGAGGGCCGGTATGCCCTAAGCAGACTTTCTGGGATCGAAATTCGAGATCGTACACCTAAATACGGCTACATCCACTTATCATTGAAGCACTGGCTACCAAGACAATCACGACTCAACGACCACTTGCATACTCACCAAATGCTCAATCATCAAAGTGCCCGCGTACGGACATCCCCCGCAAGTGTCAAGTTGCCTAAAACGCGCGACGATGGCACTATGTGGCTACTAAGCAATGCGAGTGCGACACCAAACCAACAGCGGCTTGCTCACGATTCCCCAACAAGCGTGCCCGCTAACTGACATGTCTTTCCTATAACTTGCAGGATAAATCCGCAACCCAACTATCGTCTCAACTTCCATTCCAAAGCACGTCATGTCAAGACAAGACGTACTTTGGGGGGCAAATGTTAACCGACCTTTTGATCCGGTCACCAAAAGTACTCAAGACACACTCGACACAACATATCACATGATATTACAGCCTGAAGGTGTCGCCAATATCAACCAGGGGCCAGTATCAGAAGACTCGAGTTTGGCCACTAGCAGGATGTCGCATCCCTCGGACGCAGCCTCCATCAGTATCCGTCTGCATCCGAGCCGAAGGCGAGCCGTGCTCCGAGCAGAAGGCGAGCCGTCAAGCGGGCCCGGGAGCAACGTCAGTGGGGGTCCGGAGCCCAACAGTCCCAGCGGCTATTGACCTAGCCGGTTAGGTCGAAACTGTGGGCACCGCCCGATTCATCTGATTTTCTCCATGCCGGAAGCCCAGATTCCTTCACTCTGGACCAGCAAAAAGGTGGATTCCTTCACTTCTTGTTAAGGAACTTCGACACCCTAAAAACGGCAAGGATTCAGCACCATGAAGTCCAGCTTCCTCCTCATCAACTTCGTTGAATTTGGAGACCGTTTGAAAAACGGTCATTTTTCAGTCGATTAAATTCAAACTGAATTGACCAAACACATTTAAATTCACCACGCTCACATATCAATTCCAAAAATTATGAAAATTGGAATCTAGCAATAATTTGACATCCGGATCCAACAAAAGTGGTCTCTTCGAAAACAGGTTGTTTGCAAAATCGCTATTTTTAAGGGCTATATATTATATAAAATTCCATAGCGACTATTCTGAATTTTCAACTGGACATAACTTTTTATTCCCGTTATGAAATCTAGATTTTTCACATTCGTTGGAAAGATATTTTTAAACAGATTCAAATATTTCTTGTTTCATTAAAATCCAGTTTATTTTGAATTATGTACATTCATTTGAAATTTGAAACCGAATTTTCAAACTACCGCGCCATTTCCAATTCCTTTTATAATTAAAATAAATATTTATATTCTAACTTCAATCTAAATAAATTTATACGTTCTAATTCTATTCAAAATAAATTTCTAGTCATTATTATTTAAAATAAATCATTTTAGATATTCAAAATTCATTAAAATTGCTAAAATAAAATTTTTAAATTGGTTCTGATTTTCCGGATTGTTATAGAATCTTAGTGAAGAGGATACTTCATATAGTTACTTTTGGCCATCTTTCAACCGAGATGCTGCAAAATATATCGAAAATCTGACTTATGCCAAAGGTTTTCCAGAATTCCTGTAACATCGCCAATGGAGATTACCTAAATCGGAAGTTCTTGGTTGTTTGCTATTTGGGGAATATATGTTATTAGTGTGTTTCCAATCTCTAAAATATGGCGCAAATTATGTCATCTTAGCAGTTGATTATTTCATTAAATGGGCTAAGGTAGAGACATTAGCCATAATCACAATAAAGTAATTAATCTTCATCTTTAGGAATATCTGTCTCTTTGGAGTCCCATGAGCAATCATATCTTACCCGATGGGACAATGTTGAATTCAAGGATTTATTCCACCAATATTGCGTTTAGAATATGCGCAAATCATGGGTTTGGCCTTAGTGAAAGTATTGTTGGATCCAAGCATCAACCTAATGGAAATTGATTGGGTCATGTAAGTCGAGCCTAAGAAGGAGTCATAAATGACTAATAAAGAACATTTTGTAGAAAGGTATCCTTCGTGACAAAAATAATGATAAACGACCAGCTCCTTCATAAGGCTTCGGATATATCATGTAGGAAGAATTGCTATATAAAAAGGGCTCTTCAGTTCCCGTGCTTCGGTGTGTCACGAACGACATGGTATAAGAGTTCATAAAGGGGCATATGGAGACCACACGGTAGGGTAAACCTTAACGACGAAGATTCTTAGTATGGCTACTTTTGGATAACTATCAACCAAGGCCCTGCTAATTATACCTGAAGATGTGACAATGCCAAAAGTTTACCAAATTCCTATAGCCCTACCGATAAGGATTACCTAAATGGTCGATCCTTGGTCGTTTACAGTTTGCGGAATACACATTATTGATGTGTTGCCAATCTCTAAATGTTCGCAAGGTGTCATCATAAGATTTGATAACTTTTACCAAATGGACCAAGACTAAGACATTAACCGCGATCAGAATAAAGAAAGCAATCGAATTCGTCTTTAGGAAGACCATTTATCTCTTTGGAGTCCTATAAACAATTATATCTTAGGGACCTAATTTGACATTGCTAAATTCAAGGATTTTTATCATCGTCATCGCGTTGAGAATAGATTTGCAGTGGTATCACATCTTTAAGCGAATGGACAAGTTAAAGAAACAAATAAGATTATTAAGTTCATTCTAAAAAAGCAATTGGAGAATAATAGAAGGAAAAAGGTCAATGAACTTCCATTAGTACTTCAAACATATTGAACGGCCAACAAATTTGTGATGCTCAACTCTACATTTGCTTTATCTATCAATCAAAAGCTATGATATCGATTGTATTTGAAGTACCTTCTCATCGATTTAATTGTCCGTCTCTTTCTTCCGCCTTTGATAAGGGTACATGAGTATAAACCAAAAGGTACATGACTTGGCCATCCATTTGCTAACTCTTTCCTTTAACAAGCATGCAAAGTATAAATCAAGAGGGACGAGTCTCAACCATTCATTCACTAACTTCTCAGACCCAAGGCGGGGGTAGGAGTATAATCCGTTAAGGATTGTGTCAGAACTTGACCTCTCGGGTTTTAATGAAAAATACTATACAATCTCATATAATTAATTTATCTAACCATTGACGGGTACAAAGTTTCGCGATTTACCGAAGATAGAAATTTTGCCAAGAGAAAGAGTCAACGAGATTATTGTGAGATATGAAGACTCAATAAGATTACTGTAGGATGTGTTTATTTGTGTCTTAGGTATATTGTAATACCTTCATGAAAAACACACACACATATGAATACACTCATTATAAATATTTTAAAGAGCATATCATACAGTTTTAAAAAACTAGACGTTCGACTCATCTTCTAAAAGTTTGGTGCATAGGATAAAAACATGAACACTTTTATGTCAAACGTTTGAAATTTGAACCATATGTCCAACTTTGGTCTTGGGTTTAATTCTAGACTTGGAATGGATGTCTAAATGATAATTCAGATGTTTGACCGAAGGCTAAGGAAATAATCTTGAACTTAGTCAACCATCTGAACAAAAAATCCGTACATTTGACCAACCTATAACTGTCCTTTTTGAAAAGAAACTTATTTTCTCCGTTCTCTTCAACATTAGCTGCAACCATTAATCAATATAGAACATTTCAATAGTTTCATCTTTTAATGGAAACCATTTAACATCTATTTAAACATATTGATCATGGAACTTATTATCGATTTTTCTTTCTGAATATTCCTGCTTCCTGAATTCTCATATGTCCAAAAAAGTTCAATTGTTGTCTAATACTTGCTATTATCAGCACTATTTCTTGCTTGTATCTCTTTTCACTTAGGATTTGTACTCAAGAGAAATTATAAGAACAGTTATACTCAAAGATAAATCAGTGTTATAGAACACATAACTATTAAGAAAAAACCGTTATAAAAACTTAATCCTTTGAGCGGAATGAAGGATTGTTTTAGTTACTGAAAAGACGAATGGGAGCTTTTGGTCTGGAGGTAAGACGGGAAGTCCGAATCGGTATAAAATCTCTAATGCGATCACTTATTACTCTTTTTTTACTTCGCTACATCATCATTACTTACATAGTTTTATCATTTCATATTCATACTTGCTTCAGTCTCTCCTAACGTGCATTTTCCATTGGTATCAGAGCATGGTTCTATCAACTATAGTAATCATGTAGTTGATACCTTTCTTTTACTATGACTAGTGCATTTAAAGAAGGTTAATCCACCAAATGTCCACCATTTTTCACAGGGTCTAATTATGCATATTTGTTAACACATATGCAAATATTTATGGATACAAATAGATTAGAAATATGACAAGCAACTCAAAATAAATATGAATCGCCAATGACCAATATAAGTACTTGGACTGAAGCACAAAAGAATGAGGCTACAAACATTGTTAAGGCTATGAATGCTTTATTTTGGTTTTTTCAAAATAAAGTTTCATATGTCATGTTGTGTCACACGACGAAAGACATTTGGCGTACACTTCAAATTGCATATGAAGGTGCAACCAAAGTCAAGCAAACTAAGATTTCTATCTTACAAAACCAATTTTCTTCATTTAAAATGAAGACTAGTCGGTCCACCATTGACATGTATTCACGATTTCAAATATTATAACATGATCTTATGGAACTTGGAGTCAAGTTCATTGAGCTTTGTGCAAGTAGGCATATTTTAAATTCTTGGACTAATGATTGGGAAAGAAAATTATCAGCAATTGAAGTATCTAAAGATATTTCTTAATTAAAATTAGATGAATTAATCAGGAGAAGAAGAATGTAGCTTTCCAAGCAAATGTTGATGATTCTAACTTAGATGAAGAAGAAATAATTTTGACTGCAAAAAACTATCTTGAAATTTAAAAAAAGTCAAGAAAATGACCAAGTTGCGTGATGATGGAGATATAAATCAAATCAATTGTTATGCATGTAATAAAGTTGGTCACATCAAGAAACAATACTCGTTGCTTACTGAAAACCGAAAGAAAATAAATTCGACAAGTTGAAAAGGAGAATAATAGTTTTTCAAGTAATATGGGATGATTTTGATTCTTCCTCATCATCAGATAGTAATAGTGATAGTGATTCTAAGCAAGCAAAGGTTTGTTTCATGGCTAACATCAATGAGGTACGTCCTGAAATTATCTATGATGAAATTATTGAAATCCATATGGAATTAGAATATAAATATACCGAATTGGAATAGGCCGCAAAGGAAAGCTAAATAGAGCCAACTTGGAAATTTGAATGTTAAAGGATGAAAAGACAATTCTTGAAGAATAATTAGAAACATTGCAAAACAAATTGAAAGAAAATATATTAGAAACAGAAATTTTAATGAACGATAAAAGGTTTCGGAAACTACTCTATAAAAGGCTAATATTTAGACTGAGTTAAATAAAATCAATGGAAACATTTTGAAGTTTAACAAAGGAAGGAAAGTCTGGAAAATTTGATAAAAAATTCTAAAGCTTCCGAAAATCAAAATGAACTATGTTTTAAGAAAAATCAAAAGAAATATAATACACTTTATACAAAGGTTAAAAAGCATAAAAAGAAGACAAAATCAACTATTAAAAAGGATATAAATTTTGGGTTTATAAAACCAATAGTATATTAATTAGGAAGAAATGTATAGATGATTATTTAACTAATGTTATAATTAATAAAGATTAATTTCTTAAAGGTCTCAAACCCACTTAGGTATGGTTAACTTCTCTACTAACCCTTAGGAACCTAGCGTCGAAAGTGGTTACCAATTAAATTTTGTTTATTTTGGTGGGTACCCATAAGAAAATGTAAGGAGAAATAGATACTTGATAACAAGCGCTCCAAACAAAGACCGAAAATGTTACCAAGCATAAAATATATTAATGGAGGAATTGTGACTTTTGGAGATAATTCAAAAGGATATGCGATTGGCATTAGATACTTCATAAATATTGGTATATTTTCTTCTTCCATAATTTCTAATGTTTTATTTGTTATAAATTTAAAGAATAATCTTTTTAGTTTTAGTCAACTATGTGATAAAAGATTTAAAATTAATACTGAAACAGATACATGCAATATTTTTGATCAAAATAGAAATTTATTTTTTGAAGGAATAAGAAACAAAAATACAAATGGGTTAACTATGAATAATTATGATTTACACAAACCATAATGATCCATGGTTATGGCACAAACAATTATGTCATATAAATTGTAAGAGTATAAATAGATTAGAAAAATTGATTTAGTTAGAGGTCTTTTAAAATAAGTTTTAAAGTTTAAAATTTATGTGACGCATGTCAAATTGGAAAACTTAAAGAGAGTTTTTTTTAAGTTGAAAAATGGAATGTCTACGAAAAACCACGTGGGATACTCCATCTTGATTTATTTGGACTAACTCAAGTACATTTAATAAATCATAACGAATATGTCTCAATTATAGTAGATAATTACTTAGTAGTGGTGAGCATTTATTGGTTGAAACTAATTAAACCAACCAAACCAGTTAAGTTTAGTCGTTCG
This sequence comes from Allium sativum, assembly GCA_030737875.1. Classification (NCBI taxonomy): domain Eukaryota; kingdom Viridiplantae; phylum Streptophyta; class Magnoliopsida; order Asparagales; family Amaryllidaceae; genus Allium; species Allium sativum. The sequence continues at coordinate 37,730,891 of CM060912.1, forward strand.
GTTTGGTTTTATAAGTTAATTAGTTGGTTTTGATTTTTATTCTTATATTACTTCGGTTTGTTGGTCAGTTTGGTTCTTAATATTTGAAAATCGAGCCAAACAATTAAACCAAACTTAAAAATTTATTTATTTAAAAGTTAAAAAATTACCACTAACAATGCTATTATTTACATTATTTTCATAACAATACTATTTTTCTTTAATTTTGTATTGACATTTTTAGAAGAGAAGTTTGATTTCTAAATATTTGCATCATATGAACTCAATTATCTGTTTTAATCTTATGTTATATCAACAACTAGAAGATATATTTCATTTTAAGGTAAACCAAACAAACCAACCAAACTGAACCAAATATTATTGATCTACTTGGTTTTGGTAATAGAAAATTCGGTTTGATTTGGTTCGGTTTATTTTTTTGAATGGTTATTTTGGTTTCAGCATTTTTGATCGTTTTGAAACCGAGCCAACCATTTGCTCACCTCTATTACTCAGGATATTCTTGGACCTTTTTCTTAAAACATACAACTGATACATTTGAAATGCCTAAATATTTTGCTAAATGAATAAAAGATACGATGAACCAAAAATAAAAATATGTTAGAAGTGATCATGTAGGTGAATTTGAAAATGAACTCTTTACAAATTTCGTAACAAAATGGAAATTAAACGTAAATTTTCTTTTTCACAAACACCATAATAAAATGGAGATTTAGAATGGAAAAATCAAACTTTTCAAGAATGTTCAATGACCTTACTAAATAGTAGTATTTTACCAAAATATTCTTGGGTAGAGACTATTCTGTTAGGGTAAACTGTGCGCCTCTGCGGAAGCGACCAGGATCTTATTCAACCAAAAACTTAAAGATGATTTTTATGCAAAACAACATAGATATGAAATCACACGTGCAAACAAGATATTCCATCCAACCACCCTCTTTATTGATTCAACAATACAAATTTTGTTTACATATAATGGATCTACAACCAAAAACAAAAAAAAATACAAGAATCAATAACCTTATTGAGATAGGGAAAGAATTCTAGATGACTACAATTTTTGTTGGACAAAGAGAACAATGAAGAACAACGACAACCTTTGGATACACTATTTCGGTCCCAATCCCATGCTCTTAATTCAATCCTAGATTCTACTAATATAGGAGAATAGAAGGCCTAGGAAAATATCCAATTTGCCCCTTAGAAATATATCCAGAATAAAATTATTCATTTCTTTCCTTCTATGATATAATCAATCAATTAACCAATCGATCAATCAATCAACCAATCAACCAAATCAGTTAGTCAATTAATCAATCAATCAAATAAATCAATCAATTTATCAAATCAATCTTCATTAACATATGTGATTTCATGTCATAAATCACAATACTCCACCTTAAAATGAAATCACATCACATCAAACGAACTTCCAATACATAAGTCATCTAGCCCTTTCAACGACGCCTACTCTCAATTAGACCATTACAAACACAACCCACCACCTGGAAAAAAAATGCATCTTCCCCCGAGATGCACCACGCAATACTAACAGTCTAAAAATGCTTGTAATACCACAAGGATCTCCACCTTGTGGATTTTCCACATCGACACCCGTCTACCACTTGATGTGAGCCCCTTCCTTGATCACTCTGGATCCCTCGAGCATCATCAACATGAAGACCCCTGTCTATACCATCAGCAGTGACCAAATTAACCTCTCCACCTTGCTGTGCACTAGCTTCTTCAACCATCACTCGCCTTCCACAGTTGGCCACATAACCAACCAATCTATGCAGGTTTCCCTCCTCCAAGACACCTCTCATCACAACACGACCACCCCTCTTCACTCTCAAAACTCCACCTTGAGTATCATAAGTGCAACCACGGCGATCCAACTGACCAAGAGAAATGAGGTTATGCGAACTCGCAGGTACATCTCTAACTCCAAAGATTTCCCTCATAATGCCATCATGCATATGAAACTGGATAGATCCAATACCACAAACTGGTAGCTCTACTCCATTGGTTGTTCTAATCACGTCAACATTCTTCTCATAAGAAGAAAAATACTTCACATCCTTACAATTGTGAAAACTGGCTCCCAAATCCATCTTCCAAGGATTAACTTCGCTAAACAGGACATCACAAGAAACATCACTAAAGGAACTTGCAGCAAGACCTGCCTGTGCCTCATCACTACTACTATCACCATTCGGAACCTTCTTCTTATCCCTTTGATAAGCATCTCAATCTTTGCGTATGTTACCTTGCTTATTACAATAGTAACAAGTGATGGCACCTTTACCATTAGCCCCATTCTTCTTACTCCTTATATCTTTCACCGAGTCCTTTGCTACCATAGCCTCACCTCGAACTGATTTCAAATCCGACCCTTTTCTCCTTTGTTCTTCATTCAAAAGGCTGCTTTGTACTGTTTCCAAAGAGATAGCTCCATTAACATTGGGGTTACTCAATGAAACAACCAAAATTTCCCAACTTTCTGAAAGCGAACTCATCAGCAAAAGAGTCTGCAACTCATCATCAAAATTGACCTTCAGATTTACAAATTGATTGATCACATCTTGAAATTCATTCAGTTACCCTGCAACAGACTTCTTCTCATCCAATCTCAGCCGAACAAGCTATCGAACCAGAAAAGCCTTACTTATAGCACTCCTCGACTCATACAAAGATATCAACTTATCCCATAAATACTTCGCGGATTCACAGCTAGCCATATGATGGAATATCGAATCATCAAGGTATTGCCGAATCAAGGCAATCGCCTTCTTTTCCATCATCTTCCACGTTCCCTCATCCACACCGGAGGACATCAACTCGTCTCCATCATTCAGATCATGAAGATTGTTGAGGTAAAGCACATCCTCGATCTTAGGCTTCCAGATCCCCTAGTTTCTTCTGTCAAAAATAGTCATCTTCGGAAATCCAGCATATCCGACATAAAAAAATGATTTTTTTTTCAATCCGAAATCACTCTAAGCTTTGCGATGATCTAGCTCCGATACCAATTGTTAGGAAAATTGCACCTTGGCGGAAGCGACCAGGATCTTATTCACTCAAAAACTTAAAGATAATTTCTGTGAAAAACAACACAGATATGAAATCACACGCGCAAACAAGATAATCCACCCAACCACCCTCTTTATTGATTCAACAATACAAATTTTGATTACATACAATGGATCTACAACCAAAAATAAAAAATATTACAAGAATCGATAACCTTATTGAGATAGGAAAGAATTCTACATGATTACATTTTTTTTGGAGAAGGAGAACAATGAAGAACAGTGGAAACCTTTGAATTAACTATTTCGGTCTCAATCGTGTGCTTTTAATCCAATCCTGGAAGCTGCTAATATAAGAGAATAGAAGGCCTAAGCAAATATCTAATATGCCCCTTAGAAATATATCTAGAATAAAATTATTCGTTCCTTTCCTTCTATGATACAATCAATCAATCAATTAATAAAATCAATCTCCATTAACATATGTGATTTCATGTCATAAATCACAATACTCCACCTTAATATGAATTCAGATTAAGGTGGAGTAACTTGTGATAGGCAGTATCACATGTCCATGGAAGTCAGTTGACTTGTTGTTGATGCGATTTCATATCAAGGTGGAGTGTTCTGATTTGTGACATGAAATCACATATGTTAATGAAGAGCATGTAATCAATTAATTGATTTGATTAACTGGTTGATTGATTAATTAATTAATTAACTAATTTATTTGATTGATTGGTTAACCGACTAATTTGATTGATTGATTTTATAATAGAAGGAAAGAAATGAATGATTATATTCTGGATATATTTCTGAGGGGAAAATTGCATAGTTTCCTATGCCTTCTATTCTTCTATAAAATCAGCTTTCAGGATTGGATCAGGTATGACCAAATAGAGTTGAGAGGTTGTGTGCCTCCAGGGCTTGTGCCCTAGAGAGGAAGATTAGGAATTGAGGGCTGAGAGAAGTTATTTCTATTGGTGCCTCCAGATTGTTTAAGGGTTTGTCGTCGTTCTTCCTTTGTTCTCCTTCTCCAACAAAAGTTGTAGTCATCTAGAATTATTTCTCATCTCAATAAGGTTATTGATTCTTGTAATTTTGTTTGTTTTTGGTTGTGGATCCATTGTATGTAAACAAAATTTGTATTGTTGAATCAATAAAGAGCGTGGTTGGGTTGGAATATCTTGTTTGCACGTGTGATTTCATATCTGTGTTGTTTTTCATAGAAATCATCTTTAAGTTTTTGGGTGAATAAGATCCTGGTCGCTTCCGCAAAGACGCACAGTTTACCCTAACATATTCCCATTGCTTGTTATGTTTTAAATCGAATTTCCTTAAGATGTACGACTAAAAATACTTATTGCGAATTATTTTTTGGTATCAAACCCAAGGAACATATGTGTAACACCCCATATGTTGAATACCTTTTTATAATAGAAATCAGGGCAAAATTAAATTTAATAATTTGAATCAGGGGAAACGGGCTATGCCATTGCGTTCGTCTCGGAAAAATACGCGAAATAGAGTCCGAAATTTTGTAAATTGGAGTCCGTATGACCCAGATATGGCCCAAAGAAGTTTTCAGAAAATTCAAAGTTAAAAACAGATTTAAAATTCAGTTCTAAAACAAGTTTGGAGCCAAAAGCGGAGATGGCGGGAAAATTCCCGCCTAGCCCCGTGTCGACAGGCATGTCGACAGGGGTGTCGACAGGCACGTCGACAGGGGTGTCGACAGCCCTGTCGACAGGGGTGTCGACACAGGGTGTCGGCCCTGTTGATCTGGGTGCACCAGATCTGGTTTTTGGTTGAGTCTTGGGCTGTGTTCTAGAGATTTCCGAAATCTAAGGGTCCTAATCTAATCTAGGGTTAATCTAAGGGCCTAAAACACTACCTAATCCTATAAATAAGACCCCAACCCTACCCTAATCTATTCATAATTAGATCTTGTAACTAAACTATGGCAAAATGAAACTTGATTATGGCCTCCACAAATCAATGAAGAGAGTTGCAAGCTAATCAACCTCTAATCAACATCTTCTTCAACTAAAGCAACTAATTCCACTTCATAAGTTTGCTAATCTAGGTTTTGGTGAGTTTCTATCACTTTGATAATCAATTGCTAAATTAAGTAGATGAGATATGATGAGATCTATGGTTTTGCATGAGGATTAATGGGTTTTCAAGTCATATGATATAATGTGAATATGCTAATCTATGTTTAATATTAATCCTATGTTTATGCATGTTGAATATGTGAGTTTATGTAAGTTGAATATGTGAGTTTATGCAAGTTGAATATGTGAGTTTATGCAAGTTGGATATGTGGGTTTATGCAAGTTAAGTGGTGGGTTTATGCATAATAAGTAATTGATTCTATGCATGCTAAGTATGTGTTTTGATGCATGCTAAGTGTTTGGTATTATGCATAAATCATGACATGCAAGTTTACCCTTTTAAATGTGGTGCATACATATGCAAGATGACACCTTTATATGCTATATATATATATATATATATATATATATATATATATATATATATATATGCATGTTTACCCTCCTTTAAGATGCAAGTCATATATGCAAGTTCAACATGTTAAGCAAGTTATGTGTATGCTTATATGCAAGTTCAACATGTTATGCAAGTTATGTATATGCTTATATGCAAGCTCAACATGTTATGCAAGTTATGTGTATGTTGATATGCAAGTTATGTTTATGATATTATGCAAGTTATGTGTATGATGTTATGCAAGTTAACATGTAGCATGTTGTGCAAGTTCACACCTTTAAGACACATGCAAGTTCACCTTTGTATAACCTATGAACACTTATGCAAGTTGCCTTTATACATGACATATGTATGTTCATGTAAGTTGGGTTATTTAATAATGCTAGATGGGTTAATATCATGATGTAAGTGGACACCTTTTAACCCATGTTAATGCTAATGTATGCTAAGTGAAACCCATGTTAATTGTGAAAGAATCTTCTCTTGGAAATATGCCATGTTAGCATAAGTACGTGGGAAACGATGGGATTAATAGACATGTTAATGAAATGGTGTGAAATGGTTATGATTAAGCATACCATAAAATGAATAAGCATAAGTGGGAATTTACCTATTGAGTTAGGTCTACCCCATGGGAATTTACCTATTGAGTTAGGTCTACCCATGTTATGGAATTGGGAATTTACCTATTTAGTTAGGTCTACCCATATTCTTAAAAATGTGTAATTAATTAGGGATAATTAATATAAATATGAGGGTGATTAATTAGGTGTAACTAATCGACTAAGACATGAGGTTGGACTCAGTTGTAGCGTAAAACTGCCCGGACCCAACCGGCTTAACCAGTTGCTACAAATGTTAGCCCAATGTGAGAGGTCTTAGGCACAAACTAAATACGTGATTAAAGTAAAGACACGAGGTTAGACCTTTTTATGACAGAAGTCTGCCCGGAACCAACCGGCATATCCAGCAGTCATAAAAGATGGTCTAATGTGAGAGGTCTTTATGAGGTCATGATCTTAATTAATTAAGAAACACTTAACCATATTAGCATGTAGAGGGACATGAGGGGTTAAGTGGGTGCCTTGGGTGGCATGTAGAGATCTAGTGGGTTGCCTTGGGTGGCAGTAGAAAATACGATTAGAATACTTAACCAAAGTGAAACATGTAATTAAAACATGGTTAAAGGGTTAAGTAAGTGCTTTGGGTGGCATGTGGGAATCTAGTGGGTACCTTGTATGACAACTAGAATATGATTAAATGACTTAGCCAAAATGTATAACATGTAAGTGGACATGGTTAAAGGGTTAAGTGGGATTCACTAGAAATAACAAGCTTAGGTGGTAGCTTGTGGGGGCCCATTTCAACCAATATCCCAAACGTATCTTTGTGGGCTCGACTCTAGTCGAGTGACGGGACACGCATATTGGGCTTGACTATAAGAGGCCAAACCGGGTTAGCGGTGGCAACGAGGGACCAACGGGTTTCATATGCGTGTGTGGACCCGGGCTGGTTGGTAAGTCGTTGTTGCATCGTGTAGATATAAAGCCGTGCACCGTTGATATTATCAGGTGGCCACGTTGGGGAATGATACACCCCATCGTGGGACCAGCACGGGTATCTACGTAGGGGAGCCGATCGCTTGGGGAGTAGTGGGTACACCTATGTAGTCAGATAGGGGTACACGAAACTACTAAATTACTAAGTACACTTAGGGGGATCAACCTTTAAGTAGGAATGACTGGTGTGGTGCAATATAGTAATGATCCTTGGGTGGGTGGATGCGTCTTTACGGTTATCTTAGTTTATCCTAAGTATACCTAACTGCTTAGTGTAGCCATTCATCCCCAGACGTTACCGTATATCAAGCTTATGTCTTCTCTGGTTACTTTAATGATTGTATTGTTAAAGTTATAGGACTCACTCAGACTTATGTCTGACCCCGTTGTTTTTATCTTTTTTTTTCCAACCCTCAGGTTATCAGAGTGGGCCCAGTACGAGTGCGCTTTGATCAGGCTGCTTTATTCTCTTTTGGAGCTTGGACCATAGGTGTAGAGCTCAGCTTACCCTTTCTTTTATGGCTATCAGTTCATGTATTGGGATTATGTACTTTTATTTATCAGGATGGATATTTTGTACTTGACTCTTATTATGGTTTTGTGATGTAACCAAACATGTTTTACTTTCCGCTGCAATGAAATGATGTTTTGAAATTTTCAAGTATTACTTATATCTGTCTTGTTGTAATTTTTCTGTTCTATATTCACTTAAAATACTCCACCGATGTTATGGCATTCCCTTAGAGAGTGACCATAGCGGGTGTGGGGTGTTACACGTGGTATCAGAGCAAAGGTAACCGGAACAGATAAAATTTTTAGAAAACTATTTTTCTAAAACCATTTTTGGAAGAAATATTTTCAAAAACATGTCTTTAAAGAGAAAAGTTTTTGAAAGAAAAGCATAATCCCCGATAGCCATATCTTTATCTTTCGAATTCTCCGTTTTGAATCTTCCTTTTTTTCGTCTCAGCATGGCTGGAGATCTTTATCTTCCGGACGGTGTAGCGGTACCAGTATGGTATAGGAGGTTGTTAGAGGCTAGGGCCGCCGCTGCAGGTCCAGCAAATGTTCCTCCTCCACCCATTGCACTCGTTCCTCCTCGCACGGATACTTTTGCTATGACTTGTAGGAAGTTTAAGGCTATGGGAGGAAAACCTTTTGTGGGAGCTAGGGATTGGCTTAATGAGACGGAAGAATTGATGGAAATCTTGGAAGTGGAAGAAGGAAAGAAAGTCAAGTTAGCCGCTTGGTTAATGGAAGGAGAGGCCTCGTTCTGGTGGGAGGTCACTAATGGAGAACGCCCTGTTGACTCTTGGATGGATTTCAGGCAAAGGTTTGAGGCAAAGTTTCTCTCAAAAGCGGAAGAAAATATGCACGTGGAAAGGTTCTTGAACTTAAAGCAAGGGAACTTGTCGGTGAAAGAATATGTTAACAAGTTTAATCAGTTAGAGAGATTCAACATGGACTTGGTAAACACACCGAAAGAGAAAGCTCTGAGGTTCGTTAAAGGCTTAAACGAACCGATACACGGATTGGCTATGTCTCACATCCCTATTGGGGCCACTTTTGAGAAGCTAGTGGACATGGCACTTATGCATGAGGAAGAGAAGGGTCCCAATGCTAATAAAGCACCCGAGAAGAAAGGAGATCAGAAGAGACCTCAACAGCAACAGCAAAACAAGGGTGGGAAAGGCAACGGTGGCAAGGGAAAGAAGAAGTGCTTCAGTTGTGGAACACTAGCAACCTAAGCAAGGATTGTCGCAAGAAGAGGAAGGCTGGCTGCTTCCACTGTGACGAAGCAGGACATCTAGTGAAAGACTGCCCTAAGAAAGGGCAAAGGACGGGATCTACCTCAGGAGGACAGGTGCAAGTTCTTTTGGCACCAACTCAGGCAAGGGGGCAAGCTCAGGCTCTCGCGGTTCCACCAATTCAGGAAAGAGGTAGAACTATTTCCATTGAAAGTCTAGTTTTTCTGTTTGATTATCCGGGTCAAACTTTATTTGATTTTGACGCATCGAGTTCGTTTATTTCATTATTGTTAGTTGAGTCACTGCACTTAGACACCAGTTAGTAGATGATCCCTTAGTTGTTTCAAACCCAATTGGGGCTCCATGATGTGTTTGGGTTTGAAAGTTGCTATACTTAGCGTTGAGTTTAAATGTGATGCTTTTTGGGCTTCACGGGCTATGGGTTAGTTTTGGGCATGAACTGGTTATCCAGTAATGGTGTCGTTCTTATTGTGGAAGGAGAGTTGTTAGACTTATGACCCGCTTGGGTAACACTCTCGAGATCTCTTGTAATCCCATGGAATCTGTTATGCTAAGTTATCTAGAATCGCTTGACACGTCGGTCGAGAATTTGCGATCTATTAGAATGGTCCGGGAATACTCGGATGTGTTAGAGGAGGTGAAGGGCTTACCTCCGGAGCGGGAGATTGACTTCCGAATATAGCTGATAGACAAATGCTAAACCTGTATCTTTACCAGTGCGCCACATGACTCCTCGCGAGAGGAGGGAACTCCATAAGCAAGTAGGGGAATTGCTTGAGAAGGGGTCCATAAGACAAAGTATATCGGAGTGGGGTGCTCCAGTAGTTTGCTATGAAGGCGGATGGGTCCCTCAGACTTTGTGTAGGCCAAAGAGAACTAAATAAACTCACAAAGAAGAATAGACACCCATTATCGAGGATTGATGATCCCTTTGATCAGTTGGTTGGCGCCTCAGTATTTTCGCAGCCACGGGGTTTCGTCAGTTGGGAGTGGCTGAGGATAGTATAGAGAAGATTGCCTTTAGGACTCCGGATGGTTTTATGAGTGGCTGGTGATGCCATTTGGTTAGACGAACGCCTCCGTATACTTTGTTGATTTGATGAGAAGGGTGTTCAGGGAGTACCTAAATAAGTTCGTGATGATCTCAGTGGATGACATCTTGGTCTTTTCTAGGAGCGAAATAAGTTTTTGTATGTGCTCAATAGGTTGAGCAAAGCCAGTTATGGGATAAACGGTGGTTTTGGAGCGAGACTGGCAAGGACATTCAGAGTTGGACAAGAACTTAATTATTTAGCTGTTTTTACTAGTATCAACTCACGTAGGTCGTCTGAATTCGAATGAGGTATCCCTTGGGTGTTGGTCTGATATTGGTTTAGGCCTTTGGGGCTTGCATTTGGGGGATGTCGAGTTCGACTAGGGTGGTCTGCGTGAGAGATGGATAGTTGTGACGATTTTGCATGGGAGAATATCCTGATTTTCTCTAGAAGTGGAGAAAAGCATGCCCTACATCTTAGGGAAGTGTTGGAGACTCTTTGAGCACATTGTCTTAAGACAACAAAGGTGAATGGAATTCTTAGCATCCTATGATTTCGAGATAGCGTATACCCCTGGCAAGGGTAACGTGGTGGCGGACGCCTTGAGCAGAAAGAGGTTGTCCTTGAGTCCATTGTTTGTGGAACAACGAAGCTTGGAATTTATCTCGATGTTTGATTTCAGACCTTCCATTGATTATGTACCCGGTTTGCTAGCTTCCTTGGAGGTTAGACCTACTCTTTTGGGGCGGATTGGAGAAGCACAGAGGGACGACCCACGGTTGGTTGAGTTGGTGGAGAAGCTCATAAGGGGGGAGTCGTCCAGCCATTTGAGTAGGTACACCCTAGACGATAGGGGGTGCTTGCGTAGAGACGGTAGACTTTGTGTACCGCAGGACGAGGGTTTGAGGAAGGTTATTCTTGATGATGCACACCGTTCTAGGATGACCATTCATCCCGGTGGGGACAGGATGTACCAAGACATGAAGAGGGTTTTCTTCTGGGCCGGTATGAAGAAAGATGTGGCCGAGCATGTCGCTCGATGCTTGGTGTGCCAACAAGTGAAGGCGGAGCAAAAGAAACCCGATGGGTTGCTTCACCCATTTGGAAGTTCCGCAATGGAAGTGGGATAGCATCTCGAAGGATTTTATTGACAGGTTACCCAGATCAAGAAAGGGTAATACGGGAATTTGGGTTGTGGTAGATAGACTTACTAAGAGCGCCCATCGTATACCCGTGAAGAGTAAGAGAACTGCTCCATGACTAGCTTCAGTTTATATTCGAGAGAGTATTAGATTGCATGGTGTACCCTCCAGTATAGTGAGCGATCGAGATCCGAGCTTGCTTAGAGAAGTGGAAGTAGAGCGTGATGCGACGATTCGACGAGCTCCTACTTGCATCCTTGGGTCAGAGATTTGGAAGTTGAGAAACAGAGAGGTTCAACTAGTCAAAGTACAATGGGGAGATGAAGAGAGCGACGCTACCTGGGAGACGGAAGCGAAGATGCGTTCGAGGTACCCTTTTCTTTCGGAGGGTATGTCCTTTTGCTTCTCCTTCATCGCATATCTTGTGCTTATCTTATCTTTAGTATATCCTCTCGCTAGTACCTATGACCTTTAGATAGGGTAAATCTATGGTTGAAATATGTGTTTGAGACATGTTATGTTTGATGGATGCATGTGGATGCAAGTGGTTGCCAGTGGTTGCTCGTGGATGCATGTATACACACATTAGGCACTAGATCGGCTCAATCACTTCATATTGCATATTGCATGAAATTGTGTGTAGGAAGCTATATTTATGGATGTATAATGATTGTGTTATCATATGGATGATGCATTTTGGTGAATGATTGTGCACTCATGTAGATATTGTATGTGTCGATAGGGTTCTCTCGCATACATAATGGATGCATGGCACTATCATGGTTTGCATATGCTCATACATTAGATAGGGAACATATACACACACTTTTTGCATATGCTCATACATCATTAGAAATTGTTTTAAGGATAATGGATGCTCGTGATTGATGGATTGAGTAGATGGTTGTTTGGATGGTAGGATATGCATTCTCCTTAAACTTAGAGATTTCGGGGACGAAATCCTTTAAGGAGGGGAGAATGTAACACCCCGTATGTTGAATACCTTGTTATAATAGAAATCAGGGCAAAATTAAATTTAATAATTTGAATCAGGGGAAACGGGCTATGCCATTGCGTTCGTCTCGGAAAAATACGCGAAATAGAGTCCGAAATTTTGTAAATTGGAGTCCGTATGACCCAGATATGGCCCAAAGAAGTTTTCAGAAAATTCAAAGTTAAAAACAGATTTAAAATTCAGTTCTAAAACAAGTTTGGAGCCAAAAGCGGAGATGGTGGGAAAATTCCCGCCTAGCCCCGTATCGACAGGCATGTCGACAGGGGTGTCGACAGCCCTGTCGACAGGGGTGTCGACACAGGGTGTCGGCCCTGTTGATCTGGGTGCACCAGATCTGGTTTTTGGTTGAGTCTTGGGCTGTGTTCTAGAGATTTCCGAAATCTAAGGGTCCTAATCTAATCTAGGGTTAATCTAAGGGCCTAAAACACTACCTAATCCTATAAATAAGACCCCAACCCTACCCTAATCTATTCATAATTAGATCTTATAACTAAACTGTGGCAAAATGAAACTTGATCATGGCCTCCACAAATCAATGAAGAGAGTTGCAAGCTAATCAACCTTTAATCAACATCTTCTTCAACTAAAGCAACTAATTCCACTTCATAAGTTTGCTAATCTATGTTTTGGTGAGTTTCTATCACTTTGATGATCAATTGCTAAATTAAGTAGATGAGATATGATGAGATCTATGGTTTTGCATGAGGATTAATGGGTTTTCAAGTCATATGATATAATGTGAATATGCTAATCTATGTTTAATATTAATCCTATGTTTATGCATGTTGAATATGTGAGTTTATGTAAGTTGAATATGTGAGTTTATGCAAGTTGAATATGTGAGTTTATGCAAGTTGGATATGTGGGTTTATGCAAGTTAAGTGGTGGGTTTATGCATAATAAGTAATTGATTCTATGCATGCTAAGTATGTGGTTTGATGCATGCTAAGTGTTTGGTATTATGCATAAATCATGACATGCAAGTTTACCCTTTTAAATGTGGTGCATACATATGCAAGATGACACCTTTATATGCTATATATATATATATATATATATATATATATATATATATATGCATGTTTACCCTCCTTTAAGATGCAAGTCATATATGCAAGTTCAACATGTTAAGCAAGTTATGTGTATGCTTATATGCAAGTTCAACATGTTATGCAAGTTATGTATATGCTTATATGCAAGCTCAACATGTTATGCAAGTTATGTGTATGTTGATATGCAAGTTATGTTTATGATATTATGCAAGTTATGTGTATGATGTTATGCAAGTTAACATGTAACATGTTGTGCAAGTTCACACCTATAAGACACATGCAAGTTCACCTTTGTATAACCTATGAACACTTATGCAAGTTGCCTTTATACATGACATATGTATGTTCATGTAAGTTGGGTTATTTAGTAATGCAGTTGGGTTAATATCATGATGTAAGTGGACACCTTTTAACCCATGTTAATGCTAATGTATGCTAAGTGAAACCCATGTTAATTGTGAAAGAATCTTCTCTTGGAAATATGCCGTGTTAGCATAAGTACGTGGGAAACGATGGGATTAATAGACATGTTAATGAAATGGTGTGAAATGGTTATGATTAAGCATACCATAAAATGAATAAGCATAAGTGGGAATTTACCTATTGAGTTAGGTCTACCCCATGGGAATTTACCTATTGAGTTAGGTTTACCCATGTTATGGAATTGGGAATTTACCTATTTAGTTAGGTCTACCCATATTCTTAAAAATGTGTAATTAATTAGGGATAATTAATATAAATATGAGGGTGATTAATTAGGTGTAATTAATCGACTAAGACACGATGTTGGACTCAGTTGTAGCGTAAAACTGCCCGGACCCAACCGGCTTAACTAGTTGCTACAAATGTTAGCCCAATGTGAGAGGTCTTAGGCACAAACTAAATACGTGATTAAAGTAAAGACACGAGGTTAGACCTTTTTATGACAGAAGTCTGCCCGGAACCAACCGGCATATCCAGTAGTCATAAAAGATGGTCTAATGTGAGAGGTCTTTATGAGGTCATGATCTTAATTAATTAAGAAACACTTAACCATATTAGCATGTAGAGGGACATGAGGGGTTAAGTGGGTGCCTTGGGTGGCATGTAGAGATCTAGTGGGTTGCCTTGGGTGGCAGTAGAAAATACGATTAGAATACTTAACCAAAGTGAAACATGTAATTGAAACATGGTTAAAGGGTTAAGTAAGTGCTTTGGGTGGCATGTGGGAATCTAGTGGGTACCTTGTATGACAACTAGAATATGATTAAATGACTTAGCCAAAATGTATAACATGTAAGTGGACATGGTTAAAGGGTTAAGTGGGATTCACTAGAAATAACAAGCTTAGGTGGTAGCTTGTGGGGGCCCATTTCAACCAATATCCCAAACGTATCTTTGTGGGCTCGACTCTAGTCGAGTGACGGGACACGCATATTGGGCTTGACTATAAGAGGCCAAACCGGGTTAGCGGTGGCAACGCGGGACCAACGGGTTTCATATGCGTGTGTGGATCCGGGCTGGTTGGTAAGTCGTTGTTGCATCGTGTAGATATAAAGCCGTGCACCGTTGATATTATCAGGTGGCCACGTTGGGGAATGATACACCCCATCGTGGGACCAGCACGGGTATCTACGTAGGGGAGCCGATCGCTTGGGGAGTAGTAGGTACACCTATGTAGTCAGATAGGGGTACACGAAACTACTAAATTACTAAGTACACTTAGGGGGATCAACCTTTAAGTAGGAATGACTGGTGTGGTGCAATATAGTAATGATCCTTGGGTGGGTGGATGCGTCTTTACGGTTATCTTAGTTTATCCTAAGTATACCTCGCTGCTTAGTGTAGCCATTCATCCCCAGACGTTACCGTATATCAAGCTTATGTCTTCTCTGGTTACTTTAATGATTGTATTGTTAAAGTTATAGGACTCACTCAGACTTATGTCTGACCCCGTTGTTTTTATCTTTTTTTCCCAACCCTCAGGTTATCAGAGTGGGCCCAGTACGAGTGGGCTTTGATCAGGCTGCTTTATTCTCTTTTGGAGCTTGGACCATAGGTGTAGAGCTCAGCTTACCCTTTCTTTTATGGCTATCAGTTCATGTATTGGGATTATGTACTTTTATTTATCAGGATGGATATTTTGTACTTGACTCTTATTATGGTTTTGTGATGTAACCAAACATGTTTTACTTTCCGCTGCAATGAAATGATGTTTTGAAATTTTCAAGTATTACTTATATCTGTCTTGTTGTAATTTTTCTGTTCTATATTCACTTAAAATACTCCACCGATGTTATGGCATTCCCTTAGAGAGTGACCATAGCGGGTGTGGGGTGTTACAATATGTTTCTCATAATTTTTTCTAAGTATTTTATCTTAAAGGTAAGTTTGGCTCAGGTCCCTATTAAGTTTTAAAATATAAAAAACTCTCTATCTAAAAACTTTATAAATTAGGTCCCTATTTTTTGAAAAACAATGCAAAAACTTACCAAACTTTAAAATTAAATTCAACACATAATCATCATCGTACTCATGCATTGAAACTAAAAAAAAATGACTCAAAACCCCAAAAAAATCACACTACAGACTTTTTATGCTAATTTCCGTATAATTGCTGACATTGCGGTAATTAATTCAAAAAGTTACTGAATTTCATGAAACTTTTGTTTAATAAAAATAATTCAACTCCAGTAAATTGCTGCAAATGTTGCAACTATTTGCAACTATTTGCAATATTTGCTGATATTTCAGCTATTATTCATCCCCCTTTCAACTATATATTATGTGAATAATTACAGAAATATCAGCAATAATCACTAAAATTGTTGATATTTCCGCAACATTTTCATTTATTTGCATCTATTGTAAAAAAGTTGTTGTTATATCAGCAATTGTATATGTTAATTGTTGATATATCAGCAATTATTCATCGGCCTTTCAACTAATTCTGGATGAATAATTGCTGAAATATCATCAATTATTCACTAAAATTGCTGATATTTCAGAATATTTTTTGGTGCAGAATATTTTCGTGAATATTTACAATTTTTTGAATTTTTTATACAATGACGCAAAAAAAACATAAAAATACATTGCTATAGTAAAGTAAAGATCCGCTTTACATTAAAACATAGGGAGGGATGCGCGTTGAATTACAAACATAAAGAGGGATGCATACATAATATCCACTTATCTTAAATACAAAAGAAAATCTTGGAAAATTCAATCCTAAAGCCAGTGAAGGGATTTTCGTTGGATATTCGAATTGAAATAATCTTGTATGATTTTTAACAAATGAACAAATACGATAGAAGAAAACCTTCATGTTTCATTTGATGAAAATTACGATATTTTGTAATTAATAATGTAAATATTTTTCAAAATAAAGGGAGAGTAAGCACTTGAAATCCAAGCACTATCTTCACTTATTTGACCTAACTTGTTAACCAAAAAGAAATCGAGATGCCATTTTACGATTATTGGTAATCGATTATAGAATACATTTCATATTTGCACTATGTTTTCAACAGAAACAACTGGACAAGCTAGAGGATATTGTAACGTTAATCGAATTTTTGTTTGAAATTTTGATTAGTAACAGACTTAAATTTGCATAGTGACGACCAAAACTTGTATTAACTCACTCGTGTTAAATTTAAAAGTAAATTATCCATTTGTAAATATCCTTTTGAAAACTTGCATTAGTCTTGTAAATATTTTCAAATCTTGCATTTTATAAATACTTTGTGCATTTAACATTTGGATTTTGCGGGTAGTATCCGCTAAAAACCCTCACGAGACAACACTCGTCCTACTGGGGACACCCAGAGGTTTAACGGTTTGTTGCAAACACTCAATGCAATCGTGCTCCCTACGAAAACAGATTTATCTTAGTTTTTCAGGTTTATTCGAGGATGAATAAAAAGATAAGTGTCAGGGTATTTGATGTGAACGTAAAAAGGCTCATTTATATTCACACATTTGTTCGTGTTTTAGTTAAATAAATAACATAAGTGGGTTATTTCTACATGTTTTAACCATAAACCCAAAATTCCCAAATTATCATGCATTCATCTTCATATTGGGGAAAACCCATCATCTGTGCATGTATTTATTTTTAATAAAAATTACTTGTTCATTTTCATATGTCTTGTAGGAATTTAGGAGCAAAAATGAAGTATGCACACGAAGTTTACATGGAGATATGAATGCACAAAGTGGATATAAAGGAATGGAGATGGAATTAATTCACACACAACTTAATGGAGGACCCTACCATTATCACTCTTTCTTTGATGGAATAATTAGAAGCTAATATATTGGCAAGTAAAGACAAAAAAGGCTTCATGAACTTTTAATGATTAATTAGAGGCTAAAGACAAATGGAAGTTTCATGAAGGGTTATTTTTGGTAGTCCCCAACAAATGTGATTAGAGTTTTAGGTTTCAAACATGTATATTTACCCTTTATGTCATGTAAATAAATCATCTTCTCTCTTTTAGTTAGTTAATTTGTAGGATCAAAATCAAAGCTCTCTTTTATTTCCATGGCTACTTAGCCATTTCCCTCTTATGTAATTTTCATTTTAATGCAATTTAATTTCTTGTTCATCTAATTCTTGTTATTTACTTTATGTATTAGTGTAGTTTAATTTCTGCACTACAAGAAACATACATATGGTTATGTTAATTGCTTGCGTTTGATATGTAAATGCAACCAACGTGGTTTTTAATTTTGTATTTAGGGGTTTTGGTTACATTTATTTAACAATTGACTAAAATATTGGTTACGTTTCCCAGTTCCCTCCCAATATGTTTCATTTAGGGATGGCAATGGGGTGGGGCGGGCGCGGGTAGTACCACCCCATCACTCGCCCCGTAAGGTGATTTTTTGCCCCGTGTCCGCCACATACCCACACGGGTACCCATTATACGGGTTTTAAACAAGTTGCGGTTAATGGCGGGTAATTGTGGATATCCGTTATACTTATTTAATTTTTTTTTAGCCGTTTATTGAAATTATTCAAAAGCACATTTGGTTTAAAAAAAACAAATTAGACCAATATTCAAATGCTAACCTCAAAATACCAATACATATTTAAACCAACATCCAGAAAAGAAGAGACAACAACAAAAGTATCCATCAAAATGTCAACACCCAGTTATAAATTGTTGAGTAAAGCATGCACATAAATACCGAATAGCCAACAGCAATGTTTTTGTATTGACTGTTGATAATAAATCACATTAAATACGGGAACGGTACCCACGGACATGGATATCTTACTATCCGTACCCGCCCCATTAATTAATGGATACTAAAAATATCTGTTTATTTTATCCACGGATACCCATTTAACTATCCATTTCATATCCATGACGGACTTTACCCACGGATAACCGTGGGTACGGATTTTTTTGCTATCCCTAGTTTCATTTCCCTCCTCTATTTTTCTTTTCCGCCTAAACCTAAATTACTTTCCTTCTCCGATTCCCTGTTTCAACCTTTATTGTCTTCATACGAAGTTTTGCCTCCCACGTTAACAGCTACACCATTCTCACTACCTTCAACCGAATATCACACAATGCTTTCCCCAATCATATTACTTTCCGCTAAAATTAAATTCGACTTCTGCTTTTACAATCCTCATTGCGTTGAAAATTGAAGCCTTCGTCAGATGATACCCTAATTCTTAATCTATGCGTTTTGGAATCAATTGCAATTTCGGTGGCTTTATCCTTTGTTAATTTATGATGATCTATGCTTTATCTGTATTATGTTGATTTTAAGGTATTATACTTTGTTGCCTCATTCAAATAGGAAATTTCTCACCGCATATTTGATGCCTAGTTGGTAATCCTACGTATGCCCTGTGATGTATGGCATTATTTAAAACTAAAATTTATTTACCATATTCTTCAGTTTCGTTAGTACTCCTATTTCCACTGCTAACTCAGTTTTTGTGTGTTCTTTATTTCATCAATCGAGGTGGTGACAAATCTCATAGATCTTATGAATGCGAAGAACCTGTAAGATGTTTTAAATATGTTTATTTGTGCATAAATGATTTTCTTGTTCTTGGTTTACTGATCGATCTCTTCCTCATTTCTTGTTTCTTCATTTATGTAGAAGCATAATTTTTTCTTATGTCTCACATTCTTGCTTTTAAAGGATATTCTCTTCTTATTTATCTTTGGATAAAGATAATGGTCTTTATCTCTTTGTGAAATCATTATTGCACTTCGACACTTTTAATTCAGCATCTTTATTCAATGTTTTCTGAACCTATCGACAGTTCAATTTTCCCTTTTTACAAACTCTTCTTGATTTGAAACATGGATTTCTGTTTTGTTTGGTGTTCTTGAAATCTAAAAATATTTTTCTAGACTGTTTTTCTTTTGAAAAAACAGACGGTCTTAAATTATTTGATGATTTTTTTCCCATTTTATAATTTAATTTCGGCTGTAAATTTTCAATCTTGTTTTACTTATGCTTCTGGCTCAATGAGTAGTTTGAATCCCTCTGTAGATATCACAGAGGGAGACTTTGTTGAGTTCATAGTAGATTGTTCTAAAAGTGATGAATGGGCTTCTCTGTTGAATGCTCCTCCTTACAGTAGCTCACTTGAACGTATGATGTTGGATCCTGATGTTTTATGGCTGATGTGGTCGGGCAGAATTCTTCGTCTGCTTATTTAACTTTCTCTAATTAAATCATATTGTTCCCTATTTTTCTTTCCGAGATTAATGCTAATGAGTTTCATAGTGATTTGGCTACTGTTTCGACTGAATGCAAAGTGTTGTCTCCTGCTATTAAAGATTTCTTGATGGATGATATTATAAAAGGTGGTTCAAAGGGAATTGTTGATTCAGTTTGTTTTAGTCAAAAGTGTAGACTTTTCTGTTGCTAAAGTCAAATTTAATGCCAGGAAGATAGTCAAACCTGTTCCTAATATTTCTTTGTCCAACAAACTCGATTCTTTGCTAGGCTATGAAGATAAAATTGAGTTTGATCAATCTTTTTTATGTATGGCTTATGTTGCTATGTACCTGACTTTGCTCAACTCATACCGAGTAATAATAACAAGATCGTAAATCAACCAATCGTCAACTTCACAGCATCATTGTAAGTTCATGTCTGGATAAAACTTTTAAGAAATTATTGACATCTACTTATTGTGTTCATAGATTAGGAATGCATATGTTGATGATATATCAAATATAGAAGGAACCTATGAGTTCAAACGGGCTCATGCATTAGTTTCAGACGATACTTATGCAACCATTAAGGAAATTGTAACTATACAGCTGGAAAATTGAATACTAAATGCATTGATGCAATGGATTTAGTAGATAGTGAAGTCAAGATATTGATGCTTATAATATCTATGCTCCAATATGCGTAGGGGTGTAAATCGGTCGGACCGGACCGGACGGAGGTGTGTTCAGTTTCTGTCCTAAAAAAAATCGGACCGAACACGGACCGGACCAAAAAATTTCTCGGACAAATTTCGTTGTCCTAATTCGTGTCCTAAATAAAATCGATCGGACACGGACATGTTCGGACCGATCGGACTCGGTCGGACATGGCTATTTATATCACATTTTGTACATTTTACTAGATTTTCTCTCAACTATATGTCGAATTACAAATAATTCGGACGAGCTCGGACCGGACATGATTTTTTTCTCGTACAAATTTTGTTGTCCTAACTCGTGTCCTAAATGAAAATCGGACGGACTCGGACGGACGTATTTCGGTCACGGACACGAACGGACGTCGGACATTCGAACAAAATTTACAGCCCTAAATATGCGATGGCTCAAATACAGAATCCAGTGTTGCCGTGAGTATTTGGCATTATATTTATTTTTGATGTCCAGCATTGATTTGAATATGTCATGTATATTTCTTTTAATTTTTTAGATGGCTGATTTCTATCTTCGTTCAAACAAATATATTTGTGCTTATCTGAATATGCTTGCAGTTCAAAAGGCTCTTCATGCAAAAGTAACAAATTTGTCACATGACTGGGAACCCTAAAGGAAAATATATTATTTCCATGAAATCTTTTTTTCCCAAACCAATATCGTATATCCTAAGGCTAGTAATGTTTATATTCATCGACTTTATAACCTATCCCCAAATTCTCGCACTATGTTTCCTGTCATTAAAGATCTTGCTGCAAGTGGCTTAATTTTTTGGCTATTTAGGTATATACATCAATATTTATGCTGAGTAATAAACTGTGAATGTGATCAGCTTAAAATGCATGATACTAATTAACAACATTGATGCATGTCGTGGCGATGATGACTCTGTTATTCCAGTAACATCAACAAAGTTCTTTATCAAAATGCTTGGTTTTCCAATCAAGAAGCATTGTCAAGCCTGGTATCATTATAAAGAGGTAACATATTTGTAATATGAATCATATGATACAATATTTTGTCTATATGTTGACTGCTTGCAATTTGTAAGTTAGCTTATTCTAACTCTAAATATACTCGTTTTTTGTGGCCTTGGATGCGCAAAGTGGTAGTTATATCGATTTGGAGACCAGTTGTGATTGATTTGAAGGATTGAGAAAGTTTAGAGCAATTGCAAGGCAAATCAGGCTGAAAAGGTTTACAGCAACATATTAGGTTTCTATTTTTTCTCTTCTATTTTTTTAAGTATTGTACTCATCACTCATATATACACACATTAATTTATAAGACCTAATAATATATAAGATGATGTTCACTGCAGCATGTGTGTATTATTTGCATGTTATACATGTTTTAGTTTTAATTTTCTGGAAATGCATTCTTTTGCCCAGGAAAGGGTTCATGTAGTATTTGATGAGGATATGAGCTTGTTTACTAATGGTATGTTATCTATATCTGTAGAGAAATTTCAATTTGGATACAATTTTAGGACTATGGCTTCTCAAGAAACTCAATGGATCTCATGTCATTCATCCGCTAACTATCAGTTATGACATTACGACGGCCTGCCCCGAACCAATCGACATTTCCTCGAAATGCGTTGTGCCAACGCCCGACTATCACGGGACGGTCGTCAAAGAAAAAGGGTTTTGAAACGATGAATCACCAAGAACATGTAGTATATCTCACAGCGCATGGAATAAAATATAATAATAACATAACTTGATATAAAACAAGCGAGACTGTGCATAAGCTAAAACTAAACCATAACCATCAGAATAGCGGAATCCAAAATACAGCTTATGATATAACCCATTATTACAACTTCAAAATACTGTCTCAGGAAAGAAATAAAATAGGTGCACTACTAATGCCCAAAGCAGTGACCAGCAACAACACAGGGAGAATATATGTATATAGTATGTGGAAGCCTCCTGCTCGTCTCCGGACATCCACTCGCGCATCACCACCTAACATGCCTCTAGTCTGCTCGTTTAGGAGCACCCAGAGTAATAAGAAGAGACATAAAACTCTGAGTTAGATGAAAGTATGTATGAGTGATAGCAACAAAATAAAACAATAATAGGTATAAATAATCAAACCTGAACCTGGACCTGCAACCAAAGAGTTAGCACAATTAGATGTACAGTACTCTAAGGTAATACTAATATATAGTGTAAAAATAGGAGTGTGTGTGTCATGGTGATAGCAAACATCAAACATAACAATCATCCTCACGTCTCTCACTCAGTGCGTAAAGCATACGATATCCACCGCTTTGATCACCAAATATATTGGGGCCATGACGGCAACTTCGTACAACTATTGCTATGACCACACTTCCCTGGTCAATAGTCAATAACCCTACCCAGTCCAAACATCCATGGCTCTAGGTTAAGGGCCAACCAGTCCACACTTCCTTGGCTCTGGTTCATCTACATGCCCCTCTCTTCAATGGTGAACCAAAGTTATAGATATCGATAACCCCTTTGCACATGTCCCACAGCAAAGTCCAACTCTAGAAGTTAACTCGTTGGTTCCCAATTGGATCCTGAGTAATAACTTCTCATTTGGACTTCCTTTGCATCTCGGGTTCTGGTCTTCTCCGGTTCGGTTCGGATTCAACTCCTCAGTTCGGTTTGAAACTTCTTGTTCGACTCGAGGCATTCCGGTTCGTGGTACCCGGGTTCGAGTTGTGGTCCTCCGCCGGTTCTTGGGTCCTCATTGTGGTCCGGCTCGTGCCGTGCTCATCATTCTGGTTCATGCTCCGCTCGTGGTGCTTCGTGGTCTCCTGCTCGTGGCGGTTTGATTCGTGAGGAACGGTTCGGGTGGTTCTCCAGTTCGTGGTCCTCGTCTAGAGACTGGCTCGTAAGCAATGCACCAGATCGGTTCATGGGTGATACCGGGTCGGTCCGTGATACATGCTTCACGAGTCGCACTTCCCTGCAGTGTTCCAGCAAGCTATTTACGCCACATGACGGCATTTTCGACCATTCTAACTTTTCTATAAAATCATGAAACATCCCAAACAGCAGTAACAACATATAGGATCAATCAAAAACATTACAACATCAATCACATGAGTTATTTTCGATCAAACATACCCAAAAAGCATGATTTCCCCCTTAATCCCCTTTACCATGTTTTAACTATAGAATTAGGAAACTTAATCCAAATTAACCCAAATTTTCACCAGTGACATTAAATAATATTTTAGAATTTCTACATATTTTTCTAGATTTTTGTGATGCATAATTTCGCTAATTATCACTAATCACCCCTAATTAGCCGTAATTAGTGAATAAAAGTGCAAATCACTCACCTTAGCCACAAATAAATTTCAGATCTGAAAAATCCACTGATTTGGCACGGATTCCTATGTATAGCAACAACTCTATCTCTGATTTGATTCTAATTTGACTTGATTTGATGTATTTTTGCTTAATTATCGATTAGGAAGCGATTAGAATGAGATTTGGAGGATGGAGGGCATTACTAGGGTTAGAGAAATGTTTGTGGCGGCTGAAAAAGTGAAAAGGAGTGTTTCTCCAAACCCTTTCAGTCCCCCCATAATCCTAATCCCGAAATGGGTTATGGGCTTAGCCGCTAATTACCCAGTAAACCCAATTATGTTGTTTTTCATCTTCCAAATCTTATTTTAGCGATATCTCCCAGACGGTAAGTCCGTCTGATTAATGTGACTAGTCTATGGAAAGGTATACCATCATCCAAATCCAGTGGAAGTGGTATCAGGTCAAAACTCCTTACCAGTCAAAAGTTATAGGCAAAACAAGATTCGCTAGGGGTAAAACGGTCATTTTAAATTCAGCAAAAATCATGAACATGGGAAATGACCCCAATAGTCGTTTCCCAAAGTTACATGACTATATGACTTCGTCTGAAAATAAAATAAATATTCTTCGATCCTCCAATACATAGAATGCGGATCGTTACACTCTCCCCTCTTAAGAAATTTCGCCCCCCGAAATACCTTAATTAAGAAAACAACAATGGGTCATGCATGCCTATCAACCATTTGCAACCATCAAACATACATAATAAACACAACCGGCCTACCTAAGCATGTAGAATAACTATATCGCGATTAAAAATCTTACCAGGCAAAGAGCTCTAGATATGACTTCCTTATGCTCTCCTCTATTTCCCAAGTACAGTCATTCCCATTATCACCCCACTGGACCTTGACCAGTTTCACCGTCTTCTTTCGAAGTTGCTTCGTATCATGTCCGACAACACGAATCGTTCTGTGGCTCCCAACTGCCTCAGATTCCACCTCGATATCATCCAACTAATCTGGTGAAATAGTCATATTAGAATCATGCACGAACTTCCTTAACTGGGAAACATGAAATACGTTGTGCACTCCTGCCATCTTGTCAGGTAATCCAACTTATATGCCAAATTCCCAACTTGTTCGAGAATTGGAAATGGACCAACAAACCTTGGTGCCAACTTACCTCTACTGTCAAAACAAATCACACTCTTTAATGGAGAGATCTTGATGAACACCAGGTCGCCAACGAAGAATTTCAATTCTCTTCGTCTTTTATCAACATAACTCTTCTGCCTATCTTGGGCAGCATTCATTTGTTGTTGAATAACCCCGATCTTATCTGAAGTTTCTCTTATTACGTTTGGCCCAAGCACAAATTTCTCACCGATCTCCAACCAACATGATGGTGAGTTGCACGGTCTTCCATACAAAGCTTCAAATGGAGCCATACCAATACTGGATTAATAACTATTATTATATGCGAATTCAACCAGATGTAAATGGTCATCCCATGATCCTCCAAAGTCCAATATACAAGCCCTTATGAGATCCTCTAATACACGATTCACTCTCTCTGTTTGACCGTCAGTTTGAGGATGGTACGTGGTACTAAGATGTAATTCTGATCCTAAAGCCTCTTGTAAGCTCTTCCAAAATCCACTAATAAATAACGGATCTCGGTCACTCACAATACCTCTAGGTACTCCATGAAATCTCACTACCCACTTCATATACAGTTCTGCTAACTTAATTGTCATTCTATTCGACTTGACTGATATAAACCTTGCACTTTTGGTCAATCGTTCCACAATCACCCAAATACTATCATGACTCGATCTAGTCCTCGGTAAACCATTAATGAAATCCATTGAGGCTTGTTCCCATTTCCATTCGGGAATTTCCAGCGGTTGTAACAAACCACTTGGCTTCTTTTGCTCGGCTTTAACTAACTGGCAATTCATGCACTTGGATATAAACTTCCCAACGTATATCTTCTTCCCTTCCCAGTAGTAGGTCTGCTTCATGTCTTGATACATCTTGTTACCACCAGGATGTATAGTCAGTTTCGAGTGATCACACTCTCCAAGCACTTCATCTCTCAATCCACTAACAATGGGCACAACTAGCCTCCCATTCTTTCGAAGCCATTCCTCTCGATCAAGACCATACATGTTCATTCTCTCGCCGTCGATACCCATCTCTACCTTGAAGATAATTTCCAATAGATTAGGATCGTCCCTCTAATTGGAACCGATCCGCTCAA
Source organism: Allium sativum (assembly GCA_030737875.1). Classification (NCBI taxonomy): domain Eukaryota; kingdom Viridiplantae; phylum Streptophyta; class Magnoliopsida; order Asparagales; family Amaryllidaceae; genus Allium; species Allium sativum. The sequence goes on from CM060912.1 coordinate 37,756,978, forward strand.
TCAAAGTGGGTCTGATCGTCAAACTTGCTAACATCTATGGATCTAATTCACACTTAGGTCTGAAATCATATCCTACGATATACTCCAATTGCTTCCATTCCAGAAACATAGCCCCTAAAATGGCATGCTTACTATTCAATGCATCAGTTACCGCATTGCTCGTCCCGGGTGTGTATGCGATATTGAAATCATATAAAGCTAAGAACTCTAACCATCTCTACTGACAAAGATTTGAATCCTTTTGAGAGAAAAGATACTTTAATTACTTATGATCGGTAAACAACTCGAATCTTTCTCCCAAGAGATAGTGTCTCCACATCTTTAACGCGATCACAATCGCTGCCAATTCCAAATCATGGGTAGGATATCTTTTCTCATGCGGTTTCAGTTGCCGACTGGCATAAGCTCACTACAACAAAATGACCCTATTACAACGGTGGAACACCGTTGTAATATACATTTTACAACGGTGGGCAAACCGTCGTGTATTAAGAAGTTGTAATAGACTAAAATCTTTTACAACTTTTTTGTACTGTTGCAACACCGTTGTAATATGTATATTTTTCAACTTTTTTCCACCGTTGTAATAAACTTTATTACAATAGTTATGCACCGTTGTAATAAAATCTACTACAACTGTCATACACCGTTGTGATTGACATTTGGGTTTTAAAAAAAATAAAAATCTTTTGCAACTGAAAAGAACAATACACTAAATATAGCAATACTCCATAAGCAAATCAGATATTACAGTTATTTGCAAACTAATTTATTAAAATACTCAAATATTTAGTATTACAAACAATACGTTTTAGACAACATTTCGTACATTATTACATACTTGATCGTTACAAAGCAACTTAGTAGAAGCACAAGTTATCCACCAAAATTTGCATATCCTACGAGAGTACACTAGTCGACGACAATGAAATCTTTACGCCACATTACTGCTGGACTCATTACTGTATGCCATTCGACGATCTGCAAACATCAAATGTCCAATTATAGTTAATCAGTTTAAACAAAGAAACACTATCCAATAATGTTTCACTAACGTTGATTTACTAATTTATCCAGAAGGATGAAGCATGGATCCTTTTCTGGATATGTGAATTAACAGTATTGTATTGTCCAAAACTTGAGAGGCAAATGCAAATCATATTTGCATCAACCGTTTGTTTATTTATACATATGAACTAGAAGGAAGTGGTCGATACTCTTCTATATCAAGCAAAAATAGAACCTGGTTTTATTGAACTAGTTTGGCAAAAGCTGGAAGAAGAGAATCAAAAAAATTTCAAAGCATATCATGTTAGACTTTTGCTTAAGAATCAAATACTTGTATTCAATGAACTTCTTAAGAGGCAAGTTGAGCTTATGCAGAAAGTGTGTTCACCTGGGATTGCCTCAGTTCCTCTTTCGAATGGTTCTAGTTCTTCTACATTGCAACAAACCCTACCTTGTTATTTATTGGACCATGCATCCACATCTTCAAGGCCCAATAACATGTTCTGCAATGGAGGATCTTCTAATGTCGTGACAAACAGTGCCACTTCAGCCAATCAAAGCATTCAACATTCCAATAGAGATGCCTCCATTATTGGTGCAAGAACTAATGCCACACCAAGCTTATTATCCGCACACAACTCGCAAATGCAAAAGAAATTATCATCAAGACGACGATGTACAAATGTACTGTGATCCAGCACCTAACCGAGAAGAATTGCTCCATCACAAAGGGACACAATTCTGGAATCCAACATAAATCCACCAAATAAACATAAGAACAGCCCAAAACAACACTAACACAAGTCGAATCACACCCAAAAACTTCAAATAAGAGCAGTACCTTTCCTCTTTCGAGCAATTTCCTGAATTGTATTAAAACTTTGAGAATGAAATCCAACTCACCCAATTATAGCCATACTCTAAAAGCTGCAAAGGTCAAACCATTAATTGCGGTTTTGTATGGGATTTAAGTGGATAAAAGAAGGTTTAAATGTAAGTAAACTAATTGTTAATCGCGGTGGCTTCTCGAAAGGGCGGAGGAAGGACCATCGTTGGGTTTGGATCTCGGCAGCGCTCGTTGCTAACGTGGGCGACACAGCTGGTAGAAGGCTCGGATGAAGCAGGGAGGGTATGGGTCCTTGGCGGCGCGCTTTGACGAACTAGAGGTGGAGGAGCTGTCTCGAGTGGCGCGGCAAGGCTTCCAGTGAAGCTTCCATTTGAGAAAACTGACGGTGTCCAAGAAAATTTGGGCTAGCGAATAAAAAAAGGAGAAAATAACGAAAGGGATTTCGGCTATTGAGGGAGCTAGGGATTACTGGGCTGATGGAATTGATTAGGGTTATCAAAAGAGGGAAAATAGAATAAGAAGTGAATTAGAGAGAGAGACAACGAAAAATGGATTAAAAAGCAAAAATTTAAACCTGGAGCCAAATTTTCGGAGTTTGGAGCCAAAAACAAGATGCGTATCATAAATTTTTAAAAGTTGTTGTATTGTACACTCAAAGTCAGTCCACTCAAAGATTGGTAATGAATAGAGTTTGATTATATAATTTATGAAATATTTTTACTTTTAGCCGATTTCAGGATATATTTTTTCCCCTATTAGGACCTTGATTAAAGTATGACCAATTGCTTTTGGTATGTAGAAATTTTCCTATTGTATATTTGGTAATAGAAGACACACTACATTTTTTAAATTTAAGGTTCACATATAGTATTTTCTTCACAAATTTTTAATATTTGGCATAATTTTGTAATTGTAAAATTTACATAATCTTCGTTCCTGTTGACTTCGCAACTATTACCTAGTGCTTAGTTATTAGCAACTTCTAAAATTTTATGATTGTTATAAATTATTAAATATTATTTACTACTGATTTTTAACTTACAATTATTACTTAATTAACGATTACTTATTAAAAAATATTATATACTAAATATTAATTACTACTAATAGTCATGATTAATTATAAATTAAATATTTGTTAATTGTTATTTATTTATTGATTATTAATTGATTGATTATTAACCGCTAATTAGTTATTACTTACTAATTAATTACTAGTACTTAATAATGAAGTAGTTTTAAATAATTATTTTTAATTAAATATTTAATATTTATATATTGATTATTATTTAATAATTACTAATCGGATGTTCATTAGTAATTATTAGTAGGAATTATTTATTTATTGAAGTATTTTTAATTAAATATTTAATATGTATTTATTGATTATTAATTAATAATTACTAATTGGTTGTCAATTACTAATTATTATCATGAATTATTATTCATTGAAATATTTTTAATTAAATATTTAATATTAATATATAGGTTATTAATTAATAATTACTAATTACTTGTTTATATTAATTATTAATTATAAAAATTATTTAATGAAAATAATTAATATTAAAATATAGTCATATATTACGATAGCCAAAAAATAAAAGTTGTGATAGGCTTTTATTACAACTGTCAAAATAACACAGTTGTTAAAAATTAGTTTATTACAACTTTTCTGGAAAAAAGTTGTAAAAAACATGTATTACAACGGTGCTTTTACCACCATTGTAAAATCAAAGTTGTAATATGGTTATTTTGTTGTAGTGGCTACAACCCCACCTTCTTGCATCAGTACAGCACCTAGTCCGGTACCACAGGCATCCGTGTGTACTGTCTTCTCTTCGTTCCCTTTAGGAATAACTAACACTGGTGGGCACGTTAACTTTTCCTTTAGGCTCTTAATTTCATTCTCACACCTTTCGTCCCAAACGAAAGCTTGATTCTTCTTGGTCAACTGAGTTAACTATGCTGCTATCTTGGAGAAGTCTTGGATAAACTTGCGATAGTATCCAGCTAACCCCAAGAAACTTCTCACGTCCGTTGCATTCTTGGGCGTAGACCAATCTTGTATTGCTGCCACCTTCGCAAGATCCACGGCAATACCATTCTCGAAGACAACATGGCCCAAGAATTTCACTTCCCTCCTCCAGAAGTGACACATAGAAAATTTTGCTTCCAATTGGTGTTTCCTCAACACCTCCATCACTATCCTCAAATGTTCTTTGTGTTCTTCGTATGTCCTTGAGTAAACCACGATATCGTCCACGAACACAAGAATAAACTTATTTAATTGATCCCTGAAGACCCTATTCATAAGATCCACAAAATATGCGGGTGCATTGGTCAACCCGAATGGCATAACCAACCACTCATAGAATCCAAACGGCGTTTGAAATGCCGTTTTAGATATACTCTGAGCTGCTACTCGGAGTTGATGAAATCCTATCACGAGATCCGAATGGGAGAACACTCTTGCTCCATTCAGTTGATCAAACAAATCATCTATCCGTGGAAGAGGATACTTATTCTTCCTAGTCACCTTGTTCAGCTCACGGTAGTCTACACATAAGCGAAGGGAACCATCGGCCTTGGTAGCAAATACAACTGGTGCTCCCCACTCGGAAACACTCCTTCGGATAAATCCCTTCTTCAAAACATTGCCCACTTGCACCTCGAGCTCTCGCTGCTCCCTTGGCGCCATACGACGAAGAGGCATTACTATAGGTCTGGCATCTTTCACTAAATCAATTCGAAACTCAATCTCTCGGTGCGGTGGAAGTCCGGTCACTTCCTCGAAGATGTCCAGATACTCGCCAGCAATAGGCACATCTGATAACTCATCCTGTGGGATGTCAAGGGAATGTAGGAAAATAGACATCACCTCGTCACTAGGTAGGCAACCCAATACCACCCTCCGTCCATCATCCGCTCTAATGGTCACTGAAGACCCCTCACAGTCTGCCACCAGCCCATATCTTTGGAGCCAATCGACTCCCAAAATAAGGCCAAATCCAGTAAAGGCCAAAACAAAGCAATCACAAGCAAACATACACCCATGACTCAATAAGACCAATTTACGACAAATCATACTAAGGCTAGTTGAACCGCCGATCGGGTTTGTTACAACTAAAGGTCTATAGACAATCTCGGGTTCTAATCCCAGCCTACCTACCAGGTCACTAGATATACGAAGGAATGGGAAGCCCCGGTATCAAACAACACTCAAACAGAAACATCATAAATAGAAAGCATACCTTGAATAACGACTCCTTTTCCCTTCTACGCCGCAGTTGGGGCCATTCGAAGAAGAAGGAACAACGTTGATAGCATATGCTTTCACGATCTGCCTCTCTTTAGGAGGTTGTGGACATTCATTCTTAAAATGTCCCACTTGGCCACAGTTGAAGCACTTATTTTCCCCAGGTTTTGCTCGACAATTGCTGGCATAGTGGCCCTTCTTGCCACAGCAAAAGCACTCGATATTTTTTTTCTGATCATCCTTAGTCTGGTTCTGCTTCCTCTTATTCTGGGAATTATTCTTGCCTCCACAGCTTGCCTGCAGCTTTGGCCCCTATGAAGATGTAACAACAACCTCGGTTTTTGACTTAGGGTAAAGGCTCTCAGACCTCAATGCCTTTCCCACAATAGATTCGAATGTCACATCGATATGGTTTATGAGTTTCTCCCCCAGGTACTCATCTAGGCCAGTTATGAACATCTCGTTCTTCTTCTAAATAGTATTGATAAGGGACAACCCATATTTCGATAAGGTATCGAATTCAGCAATATACTCCGAGACTGCCCTACCATTCTGCCTAAGCTCCAAAAACTTCCTGAACAATTCTGATTTCTGAGCAGTTGGAATAAACTTGTCACCGAAGCGAGTCTTAAACTAATTCCAAGTAACTTGATCCTCGGGAGTAGCCGCTTTGATAGCATTCCACCAATTCATTGCTCGTCCTTGAAGTTGACGCGATGCTAACTTTCTCTTCATTGCATCATCGATCCCCAAATCCTCGAAGATGCGTTCACAACTATCAAGCCAATCCTGAACCTCTGTAGCCGATTCCGTTTCATGGAATGACTTTCCACCAAGATTAGTATAATCCTTGCTGAGCTTGACGAAATCGTCCCTAGGCGCCTGCACTACTGCACCACCACCATTAGCAGCATTAGGAACTGCATCCTGAGCATCCCTAAGCATCTCTCGCACGAAGGTAGTAAACATCGCCCTTATATCAGGGACATTCACATTGTTGGCCCCTGAACCCGTACTCCTCGTATTTCGGCTTATCGTCCAATCCGTAAAGAGAAAACGATTAACCATCTCCTTAGTAGTGCCAGTGCAGTGCGACTTCGTCCTTAGATATAATAATAGTATATATATAGCTTTTGAAAACCAAAATATCACAAATACGCGCTCTCGTATACATATACAATCTTTTCCTGATGTCTTCCCCTAGGATAACTACGCAACCTAGGCTCTGATACCAAGTGTGACGGCCAGCCCCGAACCAGCCGACATTTCCCCTAAATGTGTTGTGCCAATGCTCGACTAGCATGGGAGAGTCGTCAAAGAAAAAGGGTTTTGACACGATGAATCACCAATAACCTGTAGTATATCTCACAGCGCATGGAATAAAATATAATAATAACATAACTTAATATAAAACAGGTGAGACAGTGCTTAAGCTGAAACTAAGCCATAGCCATCAGAGTAGCGGAATCCAAAATACAGCTTATGATCCAAGCCATTATTCCAATTTCAAAATACTGTCTTAGAAAGGAAATAAAAGAGGTACACTACTAATGCCCAAAGCAGTGACCAGCAATAACACAGGGAGAATATATGTATATAGTACGTGGAAGTCTCATGCTCATCTCTGGACAACTACTCGCGCATCACCACCCAACCTGCCTCTAGTCTGCTCGTTTAGGAGCGCCCAGAGTAATAAGAAGAGACATAAAATTCTGGGTTAGACTAAAGTCCGGTATGAGCGATAGCAACAAAATAAAACAATAACAGGTATAAATAATCATACTTGAACCTGGACCTACAACCAAAGAGTTAGCATAACAAGATGTACAGTACTCTAACTTTGTGGTACTCTGGTTTGGGTCGTGGTCCTCTGGTTTGTGGTACTCTGGTTCGGGTCATGGTCCTCTGCCGGTTCGTGGGTCCTCATCGTGGTCTGGCTTGTGACCATCGGTCCGTGCTCATCACTCCGGTTCGTGGTCCGCTCGTGATGCTTCGTGGTCTCCTGCTCGTGGCAGTTCGGTTCGTGAGGAGCGGTTCGAGTGGTGCTCTGGCTCGTGGTCCTCGTCTAGAGATCGGCTCGTGAGCAATGCACCAGATCGGTTCGTGGATGACACCGGGTCGTTTCATGATACATGCTTCACGATCCCCTAGTCACGAGCCACACTTCCCTACAGTGTACTAGCAAGCTATTTACACCACATGACGGCATTTTCGACCATTCTAACTTTTCTATACAATCATGAAACATCTCAAACAGCAGTAACAACATATAGGATCAATAAAAAACATTACAACATCAATCACATGAGTTATTTTAGATCAAACATACCCAAAAAGCATGATTTTCCCCTTAATCCCCTTAACCATGTTTTAACTATAGAATTAGCAAACTTAATCCAAATTAACCCAAATTTTCCCTAGTGACATAAAATAATATTTTATAATTTCTACATATTTTTCCAGATTTTTATTATGCATAATTTCGCTAATTATCACTAATCACCCCTAATTAGCCTACATCATTACCTGAACACGCCCATCTAATCACACCCTTTCCTCTCTGCCACCTATCCTTAGAATTAATGGCGCCTCGAAATTCAAAATACTTTGGATAATCTCCCTACCTTCTCACAAAGGCAATTCAACTTCCATCACCGATCATCACAACATTGCTATCAGAACCACCGCCTTACCACCAGATTGCAATCCCGACAAATTCGACGTTGGCGATTCAGACCATGGATTATGTTTAATGCAAATTGAAATAGAAAAAGAAATGGAGGAAGACTTGTGTGTGAAATCATATCAAAATGTGTTTAAAGGCAAGGAAAAGAAGATGAATTCATACCTGCGAATAAACCGGATAAAATATTCTTGATCTTTGACAAAAGATATTTCCAATTCCGTTGAACAATAACAAATTCGGCTGTAGTAAAGAAATAAAATTAAATAATGGGAGTGGGCTCGCCTTTTATAATAGAACGAAGGGACCCTTCATATTCTATTGATAAGACCGTTGAATGTGACTACAGGGTTAACCTGTCAACCCAATAGCGAGCCAAACCAAGGCGAATAGACATATAACTGCAAAGCCTCGTCATTTCCTGGATTAGCGATAACTTCTAAAATATCTGACTGATCGGTCCTTGGTTCATATTATTCAAAAAAAAAGGGGGGGGTTCAAGCCAACGCAAATGTGGTCTACCAATTACCCTAGGAGATGATCTTGAATGAGAAATTCATGCCCTGTTTTTAAACGCAACATACTTTGGGGGGCAGAGTGTTGACTAACCTTTTGGAAAGGCCATCAAGATTCATTGACGTCACAAACTTCGACTAAAGCGGCATGGAAGATTGAGTTACCCCGACTTGCGAACTAGTCGATCGACGGATGGCCCGGCCTAAACTTAAGACCTAAGTTAAACTCAAGAACCCGGTGAGTCAGCCAGCTAGAGCCCATAATCTATGGGTCGATCAAGTCAAAACAAGCCTAATTTCGTGCCAAATATCCTCCAGAAGAATTGTTCCCACTCCTACTTGACCACTTTCAGCCGTCCATGAATACCGGATTAACTGCCAATTGTTACTACGTTCTCAAATTATGCCATACTTCGCAAGAAGGACGCCTCTTCAGGATCTCCTAAAATCCTGGATCGGATAACACACGCCTCAGCCAATTTAAATGTTGTTTTTGTTTCATCTATAATAGCTCATTTCATATATAAGAGATTATGAAGTGGATGTAGGCTCGTAAATGTCGAACCACTATAAACCTGTGTTGTACCAATTTAAATTTTGCTTCTCTCTTCATTTTTCATTTATTCTCTACAATATCATTTCTTGGGTGTTGTATCATTTTTTGGTGTTAATAACTAGTTATTATCGTTCTTGCAGATGTTAGACATATGCTGACCAGGTGAATGACTAAATTTCAAAGTACTTAAATACACTTGCTCCAACTTTCGGTGAAAATACTTTAAAACCTTTGAAAATTATAGATAAGGTAAGACCAACCGATGCCGAAAGTTGAACCATTCACGAATTGCAAATATATAATGGTTTCGTCTAGGTCTCCCAGAAAACATCCCTACCCATAGGAAATTGCTTTCCTACGATTTCATCACGAACAAATCAATAGGAGACATCTAACATACCCAAGATCACTATGGAGTGTAGTCTCTAAGGTTACTCTATCATCAAGTCTAGGGGACAAAGTGTTGCGACCACAAGTGACTCAAAAATCACTATATATCACCAACCAATTGCATGGCTCACCATTCTACCTTCAGTAACTCTAATGATTACATCTCTTTCACCTATAGACATGTCATGTGGATCACAGATATGCAATGGTTGCGCACTCAGCTCTGCGAATTTCGCCATCAACCCTAGATCGCAGCAGACGCAATGGTTACGCCTGGTTCCCCCGGGAAACATCCATCGCCATAGGCCTTCACAACCCTGTGAATTACGCTACGTAGTCGTGTTCAAAGGAGACTCGTGAGTTTTATGTCTGGACAACCAACTATCACTTGCAGCACCTATCAACTAAGGTCATTGTTTTGAAAGAGAAGGAAGGTACTTTCCTTAATTATCTTGATTTGAAAACATAAGATACTATATACATATAGTACTTCATTTCATATTTCTCATAAATCGCACTTATGTCAAGTTACATAAAATTTTCTTTCCACGTCATGTTTTCAAACGCATCATTCTTATATAAATCTCACTATATAAGATTTCATTTCAAATCAATTACCTTCCAAATCAATAGTTTTCGAATTAATCATCTAGCTTATATAAACCTCCAATATATAAGGTTCGAAAACTTCATCTCGAAATTCCATTACCAATTCAACCTCATTTCTACATTGATTCGGATATTCGATTTATTTCAAATTCAAACTCATATTTGTAATTCAATTTTCACACTTGATTTGGACTATATGTCATATTTCCAATTCATAACACATAATTAATGTCCATAAATATATAACCTCTGAGCTCGTACATCTCAGAGAAGGGCGTTAAGCTAAGAGAATAAATTTTCCACCACCAAACAAATATATATTAATAGAGATCAATTGATATGCCATAAATCAAAGGATAAATTGATAGGAATAATCCGAAGTTTGACGCGTCTTCCCATATTAATCCGAAGTTTGGATTATTTTTAATTAATCCCAAGTTTGGGGGGTCCCTTCCCATATTGATCCCGATGACTTATTAACTTGTTGTAGCCGGTTATCAAACTTATATTCATCTTCCCCAAACTAGTTTCCCACTTCAGAAAAATCGTTTGGGGAAGATGAATTTAAGTTTGATAACCGGCTACAACAAGTTAATAAGTCATCAGGATCAATATGGGAAGGGACCCCCTAAACTTGGGATTATTTAAAAATAATCCAAACTTCGGATTAATATAGGATGACATGTCAAACTTCAGATTATTTCTATCAATTAATCCTAAATCAAAATGTTCTGACATTCAACCCAAATCAAAGTCCAAAATTCAAACTCGAACTTACATCGTTAATGTCGAAGTTAAACTCAGTTTTGTAAAATTTCAAGTTGAATAAATTATTTAGGTTATGCTATAACTCGAGTTCTCAATTTAAATTCTCAACTTCGATTTAATTTGAAGTTTGAATTATTCATTCACTCCATAACATTGGTTTTACATCAACTTTCAACTTTACAAAATTAGGCTTATCACGTAAATTGATTCTTTATAAGTTTAAATTTATCACTAGAACTTAAACCAAAATTTAAACATTATTTAAACCTTGTATTTATGTTCCACTTTCAAAACAATCAACTAATTCTCTAATAAAACCATTTAATGAATTATTCAAATTAAATTTCACTTCCAAATGGAATATTTTAAATAATTAGTCTAAGCTTGAAATATAAAATTGACACCAAAACTAGTTTTATTCACAAAGTCAAGCTTGACAAACTAAATCTTCCTCGCAAAATGCTACTTTACAAAATCTTATCATAAAAATATTTCAAAACTTTTCATTCTTATGAAAATCCCTTCATTTCCACTTACAATATTTGCTTTGAACTTATTTATACTAAACTCAAATTAAAATTAAAATCTTATTGGCAAAGATTGAATCATTCAATAGTCAACAATTCAATAATTCAGAATCTAGAATGCAATTATTTCCTCAAGACACTCTTTAAGATGTACAATTACATTATCCTGATATATAGGATTATCATCCAACCAACTCGAGATTCAACTCCATATTTTTCTTTTAACCATTCAAAATATATACATATTTGTATATCAAAACAAATAAGCAGCAAGACTACTATAGTGGTCCCATGTCATATATTTTTATTTTTGAAAACGTTTCGAAAACATTCCTATTCGAAAATATTCTGGAAAATCACTTTGAAACATTTCAATTCGAAAATACTTATATATACTACTAGTATTGTATTTCAAAATTAACCTGATATGCCCTTATTCCACAAGTTCATCTGGTTGAATACACACTTCTTATTTCATTCTTATAATTTAACAAGTTCAACTAAAATTTCCTTCATAAATCTCGAGCAACTCGACGATGGATTTCAAATGGAATCGAGCTTCAACCTTAAGGATGCCTTATCGAAGAGAGCTATCGAAACAACCTATTCAGAGAGGGGGAATTTCGAAAAGGAGTTTATAAATTTTTAAAATACTTTATATTTTCATATATATATATATATATATATATATATATCCCTCAAAAAACTCTCTCTCTCTAAAGAGATTCTAGAGTCGATCATACTCATTCTAGGGTATTGCTACCCTATCTCTAACGAGTTTTAAAACCCAATAAGCTAAGCTTTGTTAAACCAAAGCTCTAATACCAAATGTAATGACTCGCCTTTTTTGATCGATTCAAGCCGGTAATTAAACCAACTCAAACCGTTCACAAAGACAGATTGTTATTTCTTATCAAGTTTAAAATAGAAAACAACACATAGAATCACAGACAGAATAAATAACACTATATCTCACAAACTAAAATTTTATTAAGTTTATACAATATTTTTATTTTATAGAATAAGATTTAAATACAAAAGATTAAAATTTATAAGTTTATAGAATTGACGAACCCCAAGGCAAGCGCATTTTCCCCACTCTCTAACTTCGATAGCTATAGTCTTTAGATCTACAATACTCTAGTCTGACCCAAGTGTTCCATGTAAAAACATAAAACGCTCAAGTCGTGTTTAATCTTTGTTCAAGTAAATCAAATTCAAATAAAACACTAAACATAATAGTTAATCCTATCTAATTATTGATTTTCGAGTTTGTCCAATCCATAAGAAAACTGCCAAAATATATAATGGGGTCGAAGCAACTTGAAAGGCAAAGCAACATATATGGCACGAAACACAACACTCAAAATGTTACTATGTAGTACATGTCCATTAGTCGTGCCAAGGTTATATCAGTCTAAATAAGTAGCAAATTTGATTGTCTATGCAAATTTATTACGACCTTGCTCCTATACAATGTATTCATCATACTCTTCTTTACGTTTCCTGCATATAACATATACCTTTCATTAATAAAGTAGAATTACATAGCAATAGCAGGATAACTTATTGACTTTGGATATGAATCACTGTCAACCTTCAATTATCTCCTGTGGAATTAATAAAGGTGGCATGTTTATAACATAACAAAGTATATTTCCTAGATAACAGGGTGCAGCTAGTTCATAACATGCATATGTATACAAAACTGAAGTGCAATAGGTAGTGGGTAAACATATTTGAACACTCAGGGCATAGGTTTAACGACAAACATATATATATATATACATATATATACATATATATGTATGTTTCGGTTTTCTAGAACCATGCATCATATGTTTTTAAGGGTCAAACATATATGTATATTCAAATATTCTAAAAATAACGCAGCATGTATCATACACCACAAAATATTTCTGGTTTCAAGACATGTATAAATATACTCTACACTTCCAAACAAAATAAGGGTATGCAACCATATATGAAAATGGCCATCGTTATGGTGAAGATACATATTCTACCATTATGACATAGTTTAAAACTAGGTCAGTTTACTTATACATTAATATTTCTCAATATGCAAAACATATGTACTAACGTGTATGCCAAGCATGTGTTCAGATTCAAAGCTACATACCTTTACACCAAAATGAGTGCTCGGATTTCAATAAAACGGGGTAGAAATAGGAAATTAAATAGAGCAACACTATTTAGTAGTCAAGTTTGAGCATGAAAAACCCCAAAATAGAAAGGAATCTAGCAAGATGAATATGCTTCAATTCATGTGTTACAGGTTCAGATTTTTTTTATGCTAGACATAAGAATACTCGAGTTCTTTTCTTTTAGTAAGACAAAGTACCCAAATATATAATTTAATATAAGCAGGAGACACAAGGACATATCATTTAAAGCTGGCATGGATTATCATCAAATAACAAGCAACAATCACGGTCGTAGTTATACCAAGTGCAGGGGATAGCGAGTTAGGAGTGCAAATAATAGTGACATATGCAAATCAATTCAAGTTAAGGCCATGCATGGATCAGTATAGCAGGTCAAGTGTTCATATTAAATAATCATGCATAGCTACTTAAATCCCCCACATTTTGTCAAGTATTCATAGTTAATATCCAACGACATGAGTTTAGACTTAAGCATGGATCTGAATCAAGGAAAATAAGGTAACATATACATTTAAAAATAACAGGGTAACACAAAATTGAGGTTCATGCATCAGGGAATTGATAGCAGGGCCTGGTACTAATAAATAAACTTGTTCAGATGCAAAAGTATGTGTACTCATACATTTGGAAAACAAAACAGGCAAAACACAAGTTAACAAAACAACAAATGTGTATTTACGTTACCTAAACAAGATATGGTATATTCATACTTATGTATATCAGCCTCAAACCTATGGTCGAAACACAGTCAAGTTACTCGTATTTTTAGCAAGCAATATGCATATGGTTCAGATGTCTCAGGGTTATCCAAGGCACGATTCAACATGAAGTGACACAAGCAAGCCCAACCCAAAAAAAATCGGAGAGCGTGGACTGTAATATTGATGTTTTTAGCACTTATATATATGCACTACATTTTCAACACAAGATATGTCTCTAGCCATAGAATAATCGAAGAGTTTCAGTATTTTAAAAATAAGGCAAGCCAGTAAAATTGAATCGTGCTCAGCAAAGAGAGATCAGAGTCCAAACCCAAGTAACAAGCTACTAGAAACTACACCATTCAAGTGTAACAGCAGGGCAATTATCTACATAACATAAGGCAACAAACAGGAAGTGAATTAACTCAACCCAAGCAACAAATCACATATACGAAACAACCCAAAATTAATTACTTTATTTATTTTAATTACCGAGCTTGATAATCTTGAATCAAGATTAATTGCGAGAAAATACTCACCTCAAATCAGCAGGTCGAATCAATTTTTTTTGGGAATAGATGGGCTAATGATAACATAGGCTAGACTCGATTTAACGCTGGGCAAGGAGCCCCGAACCACCAACGTGGAGTATAAGGCTCGGTGATAGTGGTGGCAACAACTCAGTAGCGATCTGATTTTCAGGAGGAGTCATTGCTAATTAGGGGGAAAGGGAAAATCGAATTTCATGGAAATGGAAGGGGCAAAGGGTTTTCAGCCATGGCAATTCGGGTGAATGGTGGAAGGAATGATTTTTTTGAGGAGGCCATTAAACTGAAAATGGAAAGTTTTATTTTTTTGGTAGAAGTGAAAAGAAGAGAAGGCGGTGGGAGTAAAATGTGGATGAGGGAAATAAACGCATGGTGCTTCTCTCAGAAGTAACGAACAAGTGGCTAACCCAAGTTATGCAATCATACAAGTGTCCACTTCATTAAAGAATTATTCATTTATTTTTAAGTGTATATATTATTTAAGTATACTAAGTATACTAACTTATTCAAGTGTATTTCATACAAATTCAAGTACAAGGCTTAATCAAATTTAAATAAATTTAATTATGAATTAGGATAAATCGAAATTTACAAATAGTCAAACAATGACATTTTAATTAATAGCTTTTAAATCTTAATCAAACCATTTAAATTCACAAATTGGAATTAAACTTATATTTACAAAACTAACGCAAAATCAGGTTTAAAATAGATTAGATTCAAAATTATAAATGAATTCCAAGTATAAATAGAAATTTTAAATACTAAATATAAATTAATTTCATTTTTAAAACCTCTAAAAGTTTGGGTTGTTACAATAAACAGAAACGATTTTTGGCATCATGGAAACTTTAGGATGAGGCTTTGATATGGCTGGAATCGTAAACTGATATACCGTGGGAGCGGTTTAAGAAGGCTTTTGAGGAACAATATTTGCCTTCGGTTGGAATGTCTCGATTAAATCAAGAATTTTTGGATTTGAAGCAAGAAGTTAAGCCATTGAAGAATATGTCAAGAAGTTTAATAAATTGTCTCGTTTTGGGCTGGAGCTGATTAACTTTCCATTGAAGAAAAACAAGAGGTTCATTAGAGGAATGGATAAGAAGTATCAAGAAAGAATAACCACTGATAAAAAAAGGTCTTTTGTGGAGTTAGTAGACATGGGTATCGCTATGCAATTTGGATGAGAAATATCCAAGGGGGTAAATGGAGGGAAACAATAGTAGCAATAGGAAGAAAAGGAAGTCGACATAAGTAGAACTAGTACACTCGGGAGATTGTTTGTTACAACTATAAAAAGAAGGGCCACTATGCAAATGAATGTGAGATGAAGCCAAAGAAAAGGATTCTGGGGAATCATTTGAAGAAAGACACTTGTTTCAATTGTCAAGAAAAAGAACATTGTGCAAATAAATGCCAGAAGCTAAAGAAGCAAAGAAAGATGGATGTGGCAAAGTATGTGCAATCGAGGATAATCCTTCAACTCCAGAGGAGGATAAGGGAAAGGGAGTACTAGAAGGAAGCATTTTCATTGTAGATAATCTAGTCAGAATATTATTTGATACGGGAGCCTCGCATAGCTCTATTTCAAGGAAAATGGTAGAGGAATTGGAACTCGAAACAAAGCTCAGCAAACAACCACTTTGCGTAGTAAATACCATAGGAGGTTCCACTAATTTTTGCTTATATTGTAAGCAAGTCCCTATTTCCTATTCTCATCATAAATTTCCTTTTACCCTTTTTGTCCGAGATTTTATCGGATTCGATATTTTGCTTGGGATGAATTGGTTAACGAAGTATGAAGTTATACTTGATTAGGTGAAGAGAATAATAGTAGTAAAGACAGAGTTAGGAAATTTTATAGAAATACATTGTGAATATCCCAATATAAGAAGGAAGAGTTTTCTATATGCCTTAGATACTTCTGAATCAAAATTATGAACTATTCCTATGGTTAGGGTTTTCCAGATGCATTCGAAGGAGTGAAGTGCCTCCCTCCGCATAAAGAAATCAAATTTAGAATTGATTTTGTTCCAAATGAAATACCGGTAGTTCACCCAAATTCAAGAACGACAGCAAGAGAAAAAGAGTTGCTAAGGAAGCAAACCCAAGAATTGTTGAAGATGGGACTTATTAAACCAGGTCACTCAAACTGGGGTTCTGCGGTGGTATTTGTTCCAAAGTCTGATGGAGAATTAAGAAAGTGTGTTGATTATCAAGATTTGAATAAGCAAACTATTAAGAATAAGCACCCTTTACCTAGAATCGACAACTTATTTGACTAATTAAGCGGATCCTGAGTCTTCTCTAAAATAGACTAAGCTACAGGTTTCCATCAGTTAAGAATTGTTAAAGATCGCATTCACTTAACCACTTTCAAGGGGCTCGATACTACTTATGAATGGTTGGTTATGCCCTTTAGCTAACCAACACTCCCGCATGCTTTGTGGATCTAATGAAAAGAGTTTACAGAAGTGCTAAATAAATTTGTATTAGTTTTTCTTAACGCCATCCTTATATATTCTAAAACTAAAGAGGAGCATGCTTAGCATTTGAAAATAGTTTTGGAAATACTAAGGAGCAATGTGTTAAAGGCGAAATTCATAAAATGCCATTTTTAGGAGAAGGAAGTCAGGTTTCTTAGCCACGTTGTTTCCAAAGATGGAATATCAATGGATCTAAGCAAAATCTCAGCTATTCAAGATTGAAAGCAACCTACAACCCCTAAAGAAGTCTTCTAGGATTGGTTGGCTATTACAGGAAGTTCGTCAAAGATTTCTCTAAGATAGCCTATCCCCTAACAAGGCTAGTAAAGAAAAAATACCGAGTTTGTATGGATTTCTAAGTGCGAAGAAGCTTTTCAAGAATTAAAGAAGAGATTAACTACTGCTCCAATTTTGACGATTATAAATGGAAATAAAGGATTAACGTTTATACGAATGCTTGTAAGGAAGAAGGTGGTGCAGTTCTGAAGCAAGAATGGAAGGTAATTGCTTATGCGGGTAGTCAGTTAAAACCTCGTGAAAAGAACTATTCAACTCACAACTTGGAGCTGCTGGCGGTTGTATTTGCTTTGAATATTTGGCGACATTATCTGTTAGGTGAGAAGTTTGAATTATATACGGATCATAAACCTCTTAAGTATTTGTTTACTAAGAAGAATTTGAATTTATGACAACGATGTTCGTTAGAATTTCTAGCATCCTACAATCTAGTTATTATACTTATGTGAAAGCCAATGTTGTTGCTGATGCATTGAGTAGGAAGCACACTGTTATTGCTTACCTAATGATCACTCCTACCCTTATTGAAAAGATCGCTACTAAGAAGAAAGAAGATGACTTTCTCTAAGAGATCTTTGAAAATATTCAACAAGGTGAGGATTGTGCTTTAAAATTGGTGATTTGGGAAATTGTATGACTAAAAGGAAGAATTTGTGTTTCAGATATAGAAGATATTAAGCGGGAAGTTCTGAATGAGTGCCATAGATCCAAACTAAGTATTCATCCACGGATCAAAAAAAATGTATCGAGATATTAAACGTACATTTTGGTGGAGGTCTTTAAAGAGTAATATATTTGAATATGTCAGCAAATGTGCAACTTTTCAGCAGGTTAAGAGCAATCATCATAAGGTGGCAGGATTGCTTCAACCATTGGAAGTTTCATTTTGGAAGTGGGATCAGATATATATGGACTTCATCGATGGTCCGCCTCGGACCAGAAAAGGGAACGAAGGTACTAGGGTTATAATTGATTGATTAACTAAAAGCGCACATTTTATCTCGGTTTAAGGCAACTAGAACTACAACAAGTCTTGCGGAGATTTATGTGAAAGAAATTGTTTGTCTTCGTGGAATTCCCAACAGTAAAGTAAGTGACTGTGATCCGACCTTTGCTAGTCATTTCTGGGAAGCATTTCAAACAGCCTTGGGTACATAGTTAAATATTAGCATTGCATACCATCCTCCGACTGACGGGCATACTAAAAGCGTTAATTGAATTATTGGAGATATGTTGTGAGATTGAATTTTGGATTTTGGTGGATCATGGGAAGACTACTTATACTTGGTCGTATTCTACAAGAATAATAGTTATCAGACAAGTATAGAGATGGTGCCTTTTGAAGCTTTGTATGGTCGTCCATGCAAATCATCTACCTGTTGGATTGAATCTGGTGGTAAACTAGTGCTTGGTCCAGACATTATTCGTGATGCAACAGAGAATATTGAATTGATTAAAAAGAAATTGAAAGTTGCTCATAGTTACCAAAAGAGTTATGCAGATAGTCGAAGGAGAGATTTGGAGTTTTCAGTTGAAGATGCGGTATAACTGAAAGTATCTCTAATGTGAGGAGTCTTGAAGTTTAGGAAACCAGACAGTCTAACACCTAGATATATTGGATCATTCCCAATCCTTGAAAAAATTGGGCTGTTAACTTTCTTATAAAGTGGAGTTGCCTGTCTAGTGTTCATAATGTATTCATGCATCACATCTACGGAAGTACGTTCATAATCTTGATCAGATTATAGAAGAGACTGCTCAACAAGAATAGGAAATTGCTCCAAACTTTGCAGTAGGTAGGCAACCATTGAAATTAATGGTCGGGATGAGAAGAGATTAAGGAGGAAGTTTGTAAAATTGGTTAAACTGCAGTGGAGTGGTGATCCTAATGATTGCACTTAGGAGACAGAGGAAAGCATGTAGAAGCTCTATCCCAATTGTAGGATTAATATTCCGGCTTAGGTTTTCTGGTAAGATCGTATATCCTATATTCTAGTTGTTCTCTCTTTTTCAATTTCAAGGACGAAATTTCTTGGGGGGGGGTGGGGAGAATGTAACGATCCAGAAATTCGGCTGGTTGAACGACTTGAATTATAACTTAAATAGGATAGCATCTACTGCAACACTTATATAATTGTGATAACTGAGAAGCCATAGCATTTTGTAAGAAATGCTACCATAGCCTATCTTCTCCACACATGGACAAGTGTTTGTCAAGGAATGCAGATTAAGGATCTTAAGGCAAAACTAACACTAGAGGGGGATGAATAGTGTTTTAAAGAGATTATAGAGAACTTAAACAATCTTGAAATACTGTATGAATGGCACAATGATTATCACACCAGAAATGATCACAAACACATAAACAATCACAAACTCAGATATAAGTAAATATAAAATGCAGAAAAGGAAAGAACACACCGGATTTTATACTGGTTCGGATTACTCCTACACCCAGTCCCACGCAACACTGGATTGCGCAGATTTTTATTATTATCAATATCCAAGTACAACACCCTTGATTTCACGGCTACAAGGTTAACCCTGATTCCATCAACCTTGATTTCACGGCTACAAGGTTAACACCGATTCCACCACCCTTGATTTCACGGCTATAAGGTTAAAACCGCTCCTTTTCCCTGATTTCAGGGCTACAAAGAACACACCCTTTCCAAAACAATTACAACAGCCCTAAAACTCTTCAATAGCACTTCAAACAGAGACTAGTTGATAGAGATTGAGAAGAGAAGAAGAATGATATAAATTTTGCTGAAATCGGCAGAGTATAAGTGTAGAAATCAAGAATTCCATGTATAATAATGCTGGTGTAAGATAAGATGACAATGGAGAAGAAAAGTGATTAAAAATTTGAAATCAACCCCTTTTTATAGTGTCCCAAAGGTTGCAACGTTTCTGAAACGTTTCAAATAGTGAAAAGACACTTCCTTTGAAAATTGAAAAAATGACAGTTATATGTCGACTTGTGCATTATGGTATGTCGACATATATATTATATTTTTGAATTTTTAATCATTTTTTGAAAAGAGATAATTTGAAAATGTAGTTTGAGTGCTATTCAGGGTTTTACATAATTTCTAGACTCTATTACCTTGATAGTCTTGGACTCTTGAACTCTTGATATCTTAATACTCATAAGTCTTGATTCTCCTTTGAAATTTTGAATCTCTTAACTATTGAAACTCTTAATCGTACAGTCTTCAATATCTTGATACCTGCATATAAATTCTGCATATATATATATATATATATTATGGATAAAAGTGTTACTATATATTTTATAATCAATAATGATTGAAACAAGGTTGTTGTCATCAAAACATCATCAACATTTGTGACAGCTCGCCCCGGACCAACCGACATTTCCTCCGAAATGCGCTGTACCGATGTCCAACTAGCCCAGGACGGTCATCAAAGGAAAAGAAACAAGGCGATGTATCATCAAAGAACCTATAGTAGATCTCACAGCGCATGGAATAAAATATAATAATAACATAATCTTGACATAAAACAGGCGAGATAATGCATAAGCTGAAAACTAAACCATCATAGCAGCGGAAATCCAAAATACAGCTTATGTTCAAGTCCATCATTATTACAACTTCGAAATACTGTCTCTAAAGCAAGACAAAAAGGTGCACTACTAATTCCCAAAGCAGTGACCATCAACACACAGGGAGAATATAAATAGTATATGGAAGCCTCCTACTCATCTCCGGACAGCTACTCATGCATACCACCTAAGCTGTCTCTAGTCTGCTCGTTTAGGAGCACCCAGAGTAATAAGGAGAGACATAAAATTCTGGGTCAGACAAAAGTCTGGTATGAGCGATAAGCAGCAAAAACAGAACAATAACAGGTATACATAACCATACCTGAACCTGGACCTGCAACCAAAGAGTTAGCACGAAAAGATGTACAATACTCTAAAGTAACACTAACATAAAGTTTGAAAATAATGGGGAGGGGGTGTGCATGTCATGGTGATAGCAAACATCAGACATAGCAATCATTCTCACATCTCTCACTCAGTGCGTAAAGTATAAGATATCTACCACTTTGTTCACCAAATCCTTTGCTACGATCACTTGCCCTTGGGAATTATAATGATCCCATTACGCTGATCCATAGCCTCTAATCCTTTGCTATGTCCACTCTGCCCTATGGAGTCATGACAACTCCACTGCACTGGCTCATAGCCATGCTATGATCACTTTGCCCCATGGGGTCATGACAACTCCACTGCACTGATCCATAGCCAATAATCTATCTCTCAGTGGTGAGGCAAAGTTGTAGACATCGATAACCCCTTTGCACACGTCCCGCAGCAAAGTCCAACTCATGAAGTTAACTCGTTGGTTCCCATCTGGATCCTGAGTTCTAACTTCCTATTTGGACCACCTTTGCATCTCGGGTTTTGGTCATCATCTCGATTCATGATCTTCCTTGCGGTTCATGGCCATCAACCCATGCTCCTCATTCCGGTTCATGATCTTCGGCCGGCTCGTGGTCCCCATGTGGCCCGGTTCGTGGGTCTTCCTGCTCGTGAGGCCGGTTCGTGATGGTGGTGCTGGAGCGGTTCGTGGGTGCACCTGGTCCTCTGCTTGAGGCGTCTTGGCTCCGAAAGTGGTTCGGCTCGTGCTGGCTCGTGAAGATGGTTCGTGGGATGTGTGTGGGTCTATCCAGTTCGTGGCTCACCTCCTACCTTGTCCCGTGACACATTCCTCACGAATGGGGGGGGGGGGGAGGGGGTCACGAACGAGCCCCTGCACAACTTCCTACAACTCTTTCCAGCAACTGCTTACGCCATACGATGGCGTTTTCGACCAATCTAACAGTTCTAGGCAATCACTAAACATTCCAAACAGTAATAACAACATATAGAATCGACCATAAACACCAAAACAATGATTATAACATGGTAATATGGATCAAACACACTTAAAACCCATGTTTTTCCCTTTATCTCCTTAATCATGATTTAATCATACGATTAGCAAAACTTGTCCAAATTAACCCAAATTTTTATCAGAGCCCTAAAATAATATTTCGGAATTTCTAAATATTTTTCCAGAATTTTAGCATGCATAATTTCTTTAATTAACACTAATCACCCCTAATTAGCCATAATTAGTGTAAAAATGTGCAAATCACTCACCTTAGCCACAAATAAAATACTAGATCTGAAACTCTACTGTTTAGGCATGGTTTCCAATGCAATACAACGGCTCCAACTCTGATTTGACACTAATCTCCCTTGATTTGGTGTAGATTAAGCTAATACGCGATTAGAAAGAGATTTGGGATGAATTTAGAAGGTGAAGGCCATTGCTAGGGTTTTAAGGATGTAAATGGCGGCTGGAAAACTAAAATGAAATATTTTCCCTAACCCTATCGGTCCTCCCATAACCCTAGTCCCGAAATGGATTATGGGTCTAGCTGCTAATCACCCTAATTAGGCCCGGTTAAGTTGTTTTTCACCTTCCAAACATTGTTCCAGCCATATCTCCCAAACGGTAAGTCCGTTGGGCTAATGTGACCACTCTACGGAAAGGTAAACCATCATCTAAATCCAATCAAAGTGGTTTCAGGTCAAAACTTCTTACCAATCAAAAGTTATGGGCAAAACAAGATTCGCCCAGGGAAAAACGGTCATTTAAAAATTGGCAGAAATCGTGAACATGAGAAATGACCCCAATTACGACCTCATGTGAAAATGAAATAAATATCCTATGATCTTCCGATGCATAGAATGCGGGTCGTTACAACATTTCATTCTCCAACAATCTCCCCCTTTTGATGATGACAACCTTGGTTTATAAAATATTCATACTTGATATTACATGTTGATGTGCTTCGTTGATTACTCCCCCTTTTCATTATGAATTCCTTCTGACTCCCCCTTAAACTATACCTATATTAATTATATCTTATTTTATAATTTAT
This sequence comes from Allium sativum, assembly GCA_030737875.1. NCBI lineage: Eukaryota > Viridiplantae > Streptophyta > Magnoliopsida > Asparagales > Amaryllidaceae > Allium > Allium sativum. Next base: position 37,780,322 of record CM060912.1, read on the forward strand.
AATTTCTCACTCATTGTCATTATAAAAAACTATCATATACTAAACTAGACTATATTATACTAGATTAGACTATACTAAATTAAACTATACTCCCCTTATATCTATGCTATAACTGATCCTAATGACTGATTCTATATATAAGTCCCACTTAATTTTTAACTCCCCCTAAACCTATAATTCTCTCTAAATCTATAAATTTCTGTAACTCCCCCTAAATCTATGGCTACAAATATTGTATAATTTAAGCCAAATAAGCAATTCAGACAATATTCAGACTAATAATTAAGTCAAACCAATTCAATACAGACTTTCTATTTAAATAAGCATCTAATCAATCCAAATAAATTTAAATCTTAGTTATATTAAATTCAAGTTTTAAGTTAGTCAAACCTCATCATTCTTAATTATGTTACTTATTATGTATAGATTATTCCAATTAAATCAATAATCCAGACCAAATCAAAATTATATGTCAATTCAAAAACACTTCTCGAACCTTCAACTAATCCTTAGAAACTCTAAAACTCCACCTTAATCTAATACAAGACTAAACCTAGCCTAAACTCTAATTCCCTTAAAACTATAATAAGACTTTAATCTAGACTAAGAAGTAATTCTTATAAGATATCCTTAAAATATGATATAAGTTAAGTAAAGTAATTTAATCCAAATAATCACAATTTAAGTTTTGTTGTCACAAAACATCAATTCAAATAAATTCAAACATAAAGCAAACATTTCTTGTAACTTCTATTTATCTTAAAAACCTATAAAACTCCTATTAACTACGAACGCATAAGTATATTACTAACACACCTATCAACCACTAATGAAATCCAACCATGTCAAACAAGTCAATCAAGTTATTCATGTCAAACAAATCAGACAAGTCAATTAAGTCAAATAATTCAAACAAATCAACCAAATAAATCAATCAATCCAAACAAGTCAATCAATTCAATCAAGCCAAATAATTCAATCAAGTCAAACAAGTTAAACAAGTCAATCAAGTCAAAGTAAATATGTTATGTATTTGATTAATAATCCTATATATTTCTAATTAGACAAAAAAAAATCCTCATACAGTATACTTGTTATGTGTGGAGTTAAAGTTAACATGTAGTGCAGTGTGTTGGTTATAATGCAGTATGTCATATGCAAAGCTATATGAAGTGATATATTGAATGAAATGCAACTTGTAATGTGAATGATTTCAATTTGAGATGCACTGGAATTTATAATAATGATGTATGATATGAAATATGTTTAATGATAATATGTAGAATTATTTGGTGATGATATCTATTTTGGTAAAAGATGTTCAAAGTACTACATATATTATAAATTATTTCAATCAAACAAAGGTAATATTAATTTCTAGATTTAGGTTAATGATACTAATGAAAGAAATTAAGAGTTTAATGGTAATCAAAAATATATTAATGTTAGGTGGTAAAATATTTAGAATAATTCTATGAGAAATATGGAGTTAAATAATCTTAGTAGGGTGCTTCTTTAAAAATAATATAGTAAATATTGAAGATCATTTTAAAGGGAATATAATGTTTTATCATATGAAGTAAACAATTTTGATATAAACATACATTCATAATTGTATATATAAAAACTAACAACAATTAATGTATTGTGAAATATACATCAATCTTTTAATACAAATTAACTTTAAATTTATACTATAGAATAAATTAATTTACTAAGGAACCATTAAAATGTTAAAACTTCAAATTAGAAAATTATTATAATATAAAATCCATAATTATAAAAAAATTAATTTTTTGATAAAATCTAGTAATATAGAGTAAACTATAAAAATATGTTTTATATACCAAAGTTTAAATATACAAGTTTTATAAAAATAAGATAATCAAAATTAGTATTCAATTTACAATGTAACCCAAATCTTTATGTAATCATAGGTATATATATATATACATATATATATATATATAAGTTAGACTATGTACGTTTAAACTATATATAAAAGATATATAAATTTATATTTTATAACAATATCAAATATTTGAAAATTTTAAATTATTTCAAGCATATATCTATGTACTATATATAATTTTATTGATTTATATAGTTTCAATATATATATATATATATATATATATATTTAAAACAAAAAATATGAAACATAAGTAGATAAACAAAACTGATAATTAGAGTTTGAACATACATTTTCATATTGAAAAGATGTCCTTCCAAATTTTCAAATCCAAATCAAATAGTATTGAATTTTTTTTTAACGGCAAATAAACTTTATTCCATACTAAACAATAATAAAGTGTTACAGACTAACTACTGTAAGCCTCAGCTTTACAAACACTATATACACTTATACTCATGAATCGATATTGAGAAAAAAAAAACAATAACAGTCCTATTAGAATCCCAGAAAAAACTCAATATCACTATTAAAATCAGTATAACAAACAGGATTGAAACCATTTGATATCACCGCAACCTTCCATGTCTTCACCTCAAGACCCAGATTTCAAGCTCTTCAGTAACCTTATATTAATACAACTATATAATTCATTTGCATTTAAACTTCCTTGGCCAAAAGCTCTCCGGTTTCTCTCTGCCCACAACTCAACAATAAATTTCTTCAATATGTTGAGCAACAGCTTTGTACGATTTGTTCTCCATCTGGTTGCTTTATATATGTTATACCACTCAACTTTACTATCGCTAGAAGGCCTATGGAAGCAACCGTTGGCAAGGAGCCTCAACCAAACCTGAAAAGAATAGCTACATTCAAAGAACAAATGCACATTCGATTCTATAGATGATTTACGCAGCAAGCAAATGCTATTAGGTAGAAGACCAATTCTATGCAATTTGTCCTTTGTGTTGATAGCATTGTCCATCACCTTCCACAAGAGTAGATTTTCCTTTGCTGAATTGCTCATATGCCATATCCTTTTCGCCCATGGAAATATATCCTTGTTGCCACATAAAAGAGAGTAAACATGTTTAATAGAAAAAGCTTTATTTTTCCATACAAGACAGTTATGAATACCCCTACTTTCTAAAGAGATAGAAAATTCCCTTTTTATGGCTGGAGTATGTCTTGAGCACTAAGGCGAGACCTCGAAAGCACTCATGGAAAATGCGAATTCTCTCTTTGGTCTCTTCTAAGCTCAACTTAGCTAAACCGGGTGGTTCTCATTTTTTTTCCTTTAAATGTCCTACCCTGCTTGGGCTCCATCTTGAAACCTTTAGATATCTCATCCCAAAGCCTCCTTAGTACAGAAGAACTAGTGTATGGTAGCACTACCCTACCATCTTGAATAAAGTTAGATACCACTGCATTGTCAGCAATACCAGAAAGCCTCCTCAAGTTATAATCTACTACTGAGCTAGGAATAAATCCAGCCTTAGCCTAGAGAGTCAATCCAGCCTTAGCCCAGGAAGCATGCCAAAAGGACAGATTATTTAAAAATTTATAATTGCATTAAACAAACGACAGAAAAGATTCCCTTAAGTTTAATATGCTCCTCCAACTCCAGCTACAGCTTTGTGGCACTTCTATTGTCCAGAAATTTTTCTTTCCAATCAAATTTTTCCTAACCCACCTTGACCATAAACATTTTTCATTGGCAAAAAGCTTTTCAAAATATATAGTAATCGCTGCTTTGATCCAAATAAATAAGTTCGTGATACCCAATTCACGTTATGTTGTCATCAAAAAGCTTGTTGAACGATATTGGAATCATCTTTTTAGAAAATGGGTCTCCATGCCATAAATTTTTTTTTAAAGCCCCAGTAATCATGTTAATCAGCTTAACTAGTAACACATAGCGACGAGTCCAATATGTAGTCATTGCCATTGCCACTGACTGTACAATAGTCAGCCTCCTAGCTTAAGATAGCTTGCATGAAGGCCACGGTTGCAACCTTGAAATAATCTTCTTGAAAAGTGGAACACATTTATCCTTGGTGATGCGAGAACTAATTAATGGTAGCCCCAAATAGAGTGAGTTCTGCGGCATTTCAAGTAAACCTGATCTCTCAATAATCTCATTCTTCCTATTACAAGACAAACCAACTACTAGTATATGAGATTTATTAAGATTGATCTGCAATCCAGTAATAGAATAGAAGAATTTCAATGTTTCCAAAATGCAATTAATATTTCGCTCGGTAGGCTTTGTAAAAATCACTAAGTCACCAGCAAAGAGTAAATGTGTTATCACTGGATTTTTACACTTTGGGTGCAGATCTAACTTCTTATTGATCATTTGCTCAACCAATAATGAATTCAAGAGCTCCATAACAACTATAAAAATATACGTAGAAATAAGATCACCTTGCCGTACCCCTTGCGTTCCTTTAAAATAACCATGAAGACCTCCATTTCTTACTATAGAGTTACTTGGCAATGAAATACAAGAAAGAATCCATGTAGAAAGGGTCTTGGAAAATTCATTCTAGATAATATAGCCAAAACTGATTGCCACGCAATAGAATCAAAAGCTTTTTTGATATCCAATTCGTCATACATCTTGGAGAAATTCCTTTCCTGTTGTATCCATATAATAGCTCCTATGTTAGTAGGATATTATCAGAAACAGACCTGCCTTTTAAAGATGTAGACTGGTTTGAAGAGATTATAAATGGTAACACATGCTGGAGCCTATTAGCAAGTATTTTAGAGATCACTTTGTAGAAGATATTACAACATGATATAGGATGAAAATATGAAACTAATGCTAGATTGTCCACTTTAGGAATTAATTCTATTGTTGTAGCTGATAAACTAGAAGGAAGATGATTAGTGAAGAAGAAGCTCTTAGTCGCATTCACAATATCCTCACCAATAATGTTCCATTTCTGTTGTAGGAAAAAAGCGTTAAAACCGTCAGGACTCCACAGCTATCTGAATCTAAACTAAAGACGACCTCTTTAATTTCTTCCCTGATAACCTCTCTAAGTTAACCCTCAAACTGAAGCATTGAAAGGGTAGGAAAATTTATATGATAGAGTGGTTTAATGTCAACAACATGACAATATGGATTAGCTAAAATAGAAGAAAAATATTGAATGAAAGCTTCATTGATCCTCTCTTCTGTAGTTTGAATGATCCAAGCATATCTTTAATCATAAATATAGAACTCATAACCATTTTTGCATTTATTGAATTATGATAGAAGTTCGTATTTCTATCACCTTCTGTTTCCCTTCTAATAAAAGCATTTTTTTGAATGGAATGCAGTTCAATATCTAATATTGATTTCAACTTGTTCCTCAAAACACATTCTCTTTGCTTCAAAGTAATATCAAAAGGCCTCATTTGAATATGAGCAAGTTCATCCCTTATAGTAGAAGAAAGCCTGAAACCTCTCCCAAAAGTTACTGCTGACAAAGACATAAGCTGAGATTTTAAAAACTTCATCTTATACAAGAGATTAATCATAGGATTACTTTTAGACTGCAACCCCTAAACCTGCAAGAGAATATTAGAAAATTCTGGAAATTTACACCAAAAATTTACAAATTTAAAAGAGGACTTACCCCTATCAATGTCAACTTTAATTCCCAAATGAAACAACAAGGGACAATGATCAGATAAAATTGGAGATGGAATATGACAATATGATTTAGGCCATTGATTACAAAAAGAGGAGTTGGCGAAGACATGATCAAGTTTACACAAGGTGGGAGAATTAGTTTTAGAGGAGTTTGTCCAAGTGTATGGCAACCCATAACATTGAACAAGAAAAAGTTTGGAATTAATGATCATTTGATTGAGAGGTGCAATGTCTTTCATAGCTAGGGGACAACCCCCTAATTTCTGATAACAACAAAACATACAATCAAAATCTCCTCCCAATAACCAAGGAGTATTAGAAGAATTTAGTTGTTGAACATGATCAAGAAAAACTTGACAAAGAGGCAAAGAATTATGGGCATACACAGAGGTTAGTAGAAAAGATAAGTTTGATGGAAGATGGAGACAATTACAGTGAATGTATTGATCGGTTACTGAAATTTTAGAGAGCTTGAAAATGATCGAATTCCATACAGTTATTAGCCTTCCAAAAGGAGCTTGACTGAGATTATGATCAAAATGCCACGAAGGAGCAATATATATGCAGCCTTTTCAGTTGAATTAATATTCAATTTAGTCTCATATAAACAAATAAGTTGAATTTTATTTTCTTTAATCAAATTTATGACTTCACTTTGCTTTGAGGGCATATTAGCGCCTCTAACATTCCAAAAACAATATGGTATTCATCATTTAAACAATAATGGATCTACCATAAGAATGAGATTATTTCTTGTGTGCCTTGATGAGGTACTCTTTGAACTACTAATAAGCAACACTTCTTTAGGCTTATATTCTTTCCCATCATTCAGATCTTCATTTTCAACTACTACAACTTTCTGTTTTTTCTTCTTTTTACCTTTTTTCTTTTTCTTGCTACCAAAAGAAATTAAATCATCACCTGCATGTGATTCCAAATTATTATCTACGGATGAAGGGATAATGGCAGGTAGAGGGAGATCAATATGAGGTGGAGTGGAAAGGTGAGCATATAAAGAAGATGATGTAGTATTGAAAGAAAAGGGTGAAAAAGATGAGGCTTGAGAATTTGAGAGTGAGGCATATGAAACAGAGCAAATATTAGAGATGGAAGATGATGATGGACCACAGAAGTTAAAAGATGAAGTAGAACAAGTGTCCATGTATGATAAAGATGATGAAGAGGACAAAGCAGCACAATTAGAAGAAATAAGAATATCGCTAGAAGCCATGGTGGATTGGGATAGTAAGGAGGATGAAACATCACATATTGTAGAATTTCCCAAACCAACATATGAGTTTTCATTTAAAATAGCAAAAGGATTATTCACATGAAATTCAACTGCCACTGCATCCCTTCAAATATCATTAAAATTTTGATTACCATTATGACTATTGTTTTCCTTTGTAATATAAAAATCATTCTTCCTTTGAATAGTGCAGATGCCTTGCTCATCAACAATTACAATGTTATCTCCATTTCTATCCTTATCCAAGTTTACAACATCCATTGCTTCTTCATTATTAACCTCACTACTCAATTCAGCTTTCCCAGTTCCTACTATCTCTACCACCTCTTCCATTGCTTTGTTAACATCATTTACGACATTAGTACCAAAACCACCATCCTTTTTCCTCCAAACCTTCTTCGTCTTGTTAATGACTTGCTTCCAACCTTGATTATCCCCCACTGCATTTGTTTCATTCCTATATTTAGTTACCACAGGAGGTTGATAAACTAGCACTGTTACATTTACATCATTACCTTGTAAATCCTGAATCAAAACATCTTTATCTCGCAATTCACATTTCTTAGTCTCATGCCTAAAAACTTTACAGTGCATACAAATTGATGGTCTCCAATCATAATAAATTTTAACAGCTGGACAATTATCCCCAAGCCCAACAATTTCGATACTATCTAGCAGCTCATATTCTGGTGTTATTTCAACAACTTCTTTAGCATATCAGATCCTATGTAACTTTTCCCTGCTTAAGTCAAAACAGATGAGACGCCCAATATGACATGATAACCAATTGATTCCTACTAATTCGACAATAATAAGGAAATATGATGCAAATGAATCCATATTGGGACTTTTTTACTATGTGTTTGTGAACTACCTATAGTCAGATCCCATTTAGTAATTATGAACAACCTTCCATTAATGAATAATGGGTCCGATTTTAATACTCTCTCTCTTTCCATGTCATTCGCAAAGTTGAAATAGAAATTTACACCATCAGATTTAATATCTACATCACCTTTTAATTTCCAGAATCTAAGCAAAAAATCAATAATAAGATGTGAAAGAGTACCATCAAAAAAGAACCCCACCAAATATTTTTGCCAAAATTTCATGCCTTCCATTCTAACCAAATCTGGAAATTGTTTCGGCTGACCATCTCTCACGATATCAAAGTGAAAAGGTTTAAAGGATCCAACATTCCGGGGAAGGGAACTAAAAAGAGAAAGATAATCTGATTTAGGAGGAAGAGATGATGATTTAGAGGTATTTGACGAAATGGCACAATTAAAATTAACTAGATTAAGGTCAGAATTTACGTTGAAAGAAGCATTAGCATCATCTTTACCAGAAACAAGAATATCAGGAACACCAGCCTTACCTTTATCCATCTTTGATCGATCAAGCAAGGTGTTCGATGAAATGATGGAAGAAACAAATTAAAAAATGTACCAGATTGATTACCAGAAGAGGTGGACAAGATTAATGAAGATTACCAAGATTTGAATGATTTCCAAGATTTGATAACGTAGCACCATCAATTTCAATGGATGATGTTACATTTGAAAAAGCTGAAGAGATGGATGGCGGAGGATCCAGGAGAAAAGGTGGAGGACGAAGAGTGAGGGGAGGGAAGAAAGAAGAATCAAAGGAGAAAGAGGATGAAAGAAGATTTGATGAGGATGAAGGTTTCTTGGAGGAAGAAGTCGCCATTGATAAGAGCTCGAACCCTTCAAAAATATGAAAGGTGAAATCCAAACGATCACCATTGAAAATCCTCTCTTATTGTAAATTGAAAATTAAATTTACAATAAGAAAATATTTTAATTAGATTGGTATATTGATAAGTATACTATGGTGTATCAACATACGAACCAAATTATCTAAAATTATAAAAGAGAGAAATTTATATATCTTACTATGTGCATTGATGTATATTCCTAAATATAATGACAATTATGAAATTTTTGTAAAGCGTACCTCTTTTTGCAATCCTCCATTTTGTTATTCTTCCATTGTCATGAACCATACATTTATATCTTTCAGAATTTGATGATGATATCTGCTTTATTGTGACAGAATCGTTTTTCTGATCAGCATAGTGTATTCATTTGCTGAGTTTGAAGACCGTATGAGAAGGATACCAATGATTTAGTAGTTTAACCAACTTGGTGCCAAAATTTTAAATTTGAATTTTGAATTTTGAATGAATGACACTTCAACTACTATAAGCCCAAAAATCATATCCTTTCATAAACTTTTCTCTTCTTGATTGATGAATGGTCATCTTGGTGTCTTTCAACCAGTAGTCATCAAACATAACCCTTCCCCTGCAAAACAACACAACTTTTCAAAGAATCAAGCGTCTTTTCGAAATAAATAATTGTATTTTTAAATAATAACATCATGATGATTCTGTGACATATCCATATGGAAAATAGTGTTAAAAAATTTCTATTTTAAACTTTTCAAAAAACAGGTTATGATAACTTGATTTTTTAACATAATAAAACGTAGACCTATCTAATACTGATGCAATGCACGAATTTGTACTAGTGTTATAAATCTTTTTAAAATTTGCCATTTAATATTTCCAAAATTCAGATGATATAATCTTTCCAAATTAGCCATTTAATAAGGTAAAACTAACACCAGAAATGAACACAAACACAGAAACAATCACAAACACAAATATAAGCAAATATAAAGTGCAGAAAAGGAAATAACACACCAGATTTTATAATGGTTCGGATTACTCCTACGTCCAGTCTCACACAACACTATATTGCGCAGATTTTATTAATATCAATATCCAAGTACAACACTCTAGATTTCACGGCTACAAGGTTAACACCGATTCCACCACCCTTGATTTCACGACTACAAGTTTAACACTGATTCCACCACCCTTGATTTCACGGCTACAAGGTTAACACCGCTCCCTTTCCTTGATTTCAGGGATATAAAGAACACACCCTTTCCCAAACAATTTCCAAATAATTACAAAAGCCCTAGAACTCTTTAATAATACTTCAAACAAAGAGTAGTTGGTAGATATTGAAAAGAGAAGAAGAATGATATAAATTTTGTTGAAATCGGCAGAGTATATGTTTATAAATCAAGAATTTTATGTATAAAAAAGGTGGCGTAAGATATGATGATAATGGAGAAGAAGAAGTGATTAAAAATTCGAAATCAACCCCTTTTTATAGTGTCCTAAAGGTTGCAATGTTTCTGAAACGTTTCAAATAGTGAAAGGATACTTCCTTTGAAAATTGAAAAAATGACGGTTATATGTCAACATGTGCATTATGGTATGTCGACATATATACTATATTTTTGAATTTTTAATCATTTTTTAAAGTATTTAAACCTATATATATTCTGGAAATTTCTGAAACAAAACTAGTTGTTAAAACATTATTTTTCAAGTGTAAAAACATAAGAAAATATTATTTAAACATATGATTAGCAACTTTATATATAAGTGATAAAAATATATATATAATATAATTATAAACATATATATATAGGAATGTATAAAGAGATATTTATAAACTATATAAACAAAAAGGTTATATGAAAACTTAGAGTTTAAATAATAATATTTGAAATTATAATAAAACATAAACTTAGTAATATATATATGATTTAATAAAACTATAAAAATAAGAATACCTATAAATTAGGAAATATATATTTGAAATCATAAGTTTGAAATCCTTGGATGATTAAAAAGTCATTTTGAGAGAAGTTTGAAATCAATTTGAAAATAGTTTGAAATCAATTTTGAAAAGAGATAATTTGAAAACGGAGTTTGAGTGATATTCCGAGGTTTATATAATTTCTATACTCTATTACCCTGATAGTCTTGGACTCTTGATATTTTGATACTCATGAGTCTTGATTCTCCTTTGAAATATTGAATCTCTTAACTATTGAAACTCTTAACTGTACAATCTGCAATATCTTATTACCTGCATATAAATTCTGCATATATATATATATATATATATATTCTAGATAAAGATGTTAGTATATATTTTATAAACAATAATGATTGAAACAAGGTTGTTGTCAGCAAAACATCATCAACATTCCATTCTCTAACAGTGCCTTGGACATTTGTTAATATGCATGTAACCATGTATGGAAGGGGGACAAGTGTCCTTTAGGTGACACCATTTTAAGGCCACTCATTTCCTATATATACCACCCTTAACCCCTCCATTTTCATTATCCCACTCTTCTCTCTACCCTCTTCTTCTTCTCTCTATTTTCTCCACATTTCCCTTCTCTTTTCCCTCCTTCTCTAATTTCGGCCAAAGCCACTCCCTCCTTCTCCTCCCCAAAAAAGTTCAACCTCCTCCTTCTACTGAAACGACCCGAACTTCCCCGTGAAGGAAAGCACGGATAGAGTTGAGAACAAGCCACATCAAAACACAAACAGAAGAACATTACATTGCTTATTACAAAAATTCCATCAAATACAAGGATATATAGAGTATGAATAAACAAAATACATTCGATAAATATCAGAGATTACAATAAATTACATAGCAGCGGAAAAACAATACAAAACACAACTGAAAGTAATACACGGATACAGAGCTTTCCGAGCATCGTTCCAGCTGTAAATCAGGGTCCTGTGAATATAAATATGCAAACCCAAAACTACTAGCTGCCCGTATCGAAAATAGGGGCACCCAAAGTTTAGGTTAAAACAATAAACTCCAGGTCAGTCATGTGACTGGTGTGAGAACTAAAACAGTTATTTAAAACTTTACTTTAAAAATAAGGTAAATCAAGGGACCACGCCATATAACAAGAAACGAGTTTCCTCCCGAGAATACCAGTGCTTAGAATAAACAACGCAATGCTTTTTCGAAAAATGAAGCTATTATAAGACCCAGGTCCCATCACACAATGCAACGCAAGCCGGAGGATAGGGTTTTCCCTTATAATAGCCAAACATGCTTGGTACGTTTAAAACAAATCATTTGATACTATTATAAGTGTATAATGTCAAAACAATTTCAATCATAAATATCAATCCTAGGCGGCATGGGTACCATCTATCATGTCGCCATACTAGGCTCTACAAATAAAACCGAAATATCTCGTATTGGAAATTGGATTTCCGCCATGAGTCGAGGCAAGAGGCAAGCTCCTCTCCGCTTCGAGACACTCTAGCAAATGTCTCAGGACTGCACACTCTGGGTAACCCTTGGATCTTCAGGGTTGGTCCTCTCTTACGTTTGAGGATTGGCAATTCCTAAACACACGTTTCCCGGTCCTTACAGACCTATATTCGAGGCGCCTCGCAATCCAACATCCACATGGGTATAATAAACAACGATGTCAAGGCTAGTAAAACGCTGACACCACCCATAGCTAGAAAGAAACGTCATGCTCTCCTTGCAGTCACTATCCCGTTTTAAACTCATACCGAGGTGTGAGGATCGCGAATCAACGCTATACACGAAGCTACGCCACAAAGGCCGTGCTTTGATCATCAACCACAAGACTCTGCTTTTCAACAAAAGCCTTGATCACTACATCTCAGCGTGCTACACAGGCAATTCATGCCATGCAACTCAGAGAAGGGCGTTTATCAAGAGAATAAATTCTCCGCCGCCAAACAGATATATATTTAATAGGAATCAATCAGCATAGAATAAAATCCAATGTCAGACACACAATCCATTTACAAGTTCGTTCTTGGTCTGAACGAAACCGGAGGCACCTTATACCTCGCATATCCATTGATCTCCAAATACGTCTGGACGACCACCAACTATTTCCCTCCTCTTGGGTGTACAGCCCAATCCGGATCACCAGTAATCGTTCAAACGATGTGAAGACCTCCGGTCTTCGACCACCGTCTTCATCTTCGACTTATCGTCGAAATAGTTATTCAGAATGGGTATAGACCCGGCCTTTCCGAATAACTCGCGTATATAATAAACAAGTGCTAGAAAACACAACATACTCCTCATTCCAATTCTGAATATTCTTTTATTCAAATATTCACATCTTTTGGGAAAGGTACCCATTAATTTTATCAAAGATAAATTCTTTAAAATTTATTCTTTAATCTTCCTTTGGATGTCATATCAAACCAAATTATGGTTTTCAAAACTAGTCGGGATTAGCGAACCACACCGAAGTAATTATTTATTTTATTTCCCAATCCCAACCTATTCATCCCATGGAGCAAAACTGTTATTACCGCATAACTAACACCACGGTGTTATCGGTAAATTTAATTACCATTTTTCGTTCAAATCTAATTAAAGATTTAACTATCGCTCGGAGCAAAACTGGTGATACTCCGTTCTCGATCATTTCCTATATTTAATAATTTAAATTATCAATTCCCATTTTAATTTGATTAAGATTCATTAAAACTCTTCTTAGTTTTAATCTTCCCAAAAATCAATATTAATGATTATTTAACTTTGGAAAATCAAACATGTCGCATCGACAATCTACACCGTACTATTGATTTCTGCCGATATATATTAAGCAGAGATCAACCATACAGTTCGAAATACAATGACAAACATGAATTCCTACCTTTTACTGGGTTAAAGAACTAATGTCATTTCAAAACACCGTTCACGATAAACCCAAATCACATTCCATTATTTGTGGAATCTTCACGGAAAAACAAATCAATGTATAATCGATATCAATTTCCGTATCCGACCAATAATATAAATGGAATAACGGCAAAGTCTTTTTAAATTCCATATGTATTAACAGTCTTCCTCCACAGAATTTCATTTCGACTATTATCAAATCGAATTCCATTCAATTCCAATTTAATATATTAAACTGGAAAACGTTACTTCGGAAAATCCCATTAAATCTTTATAAAAAGATTTATAAATTCCAAATCATATTTCACTGTAAATCGGGTTAAAGAACGAATGTCGTCAAAAACCCAGTTCACGACAAACCCAATTCACATTCCGTTTATTATCATTGGGTTAAAGAACAAGTGTTATTTAAAACACCGTTCACGATAAACCCAAAAATCAATTCTAATTCAATTCCAATTAAATATATTAATCAATTGGTATACTTCATTAAATCTAAATAAAAAGATTTAATCTTTTCTCAACTGGATTTAAGGACAGTGTTAATGAAGACACCATTCACGACAAACCCAGATCTCATTTGATATTAAATACAAGGCTCTGAATAGAAAATATATCGGCTTATATTCAATATCAAATTCTGAACCCAACAAATATCACTTTGGAAATACCGATATAAAATATATGTTCCAAATCTCCATAACAACATCCGTATAATCCTGAATCCAACATCGAAATATTCCGACGATAATTTTGATTCAAATCCACTCCAATTCATATATTGGAAATTCTGGTTATTTTAAAACCATTTCAAATCCAGTTTATTTATTTTAAAAATATTGAATTTATAATTCTAGTTCAAAACTAGTTCATTTTTATAAAAATGCATTTCTATCTTTTCAAATATAGGATATTTCATCCCAGTTCTTTCCAAATCATTTATTATGATTTTACACAAATTATTGATATTTTTAATAATTTTATCAAGGCCCGTACAGTCGATTTCCATAAATGGTCATCGAACTACACTTACAGCGACCTTTTCCAAATTTGATTTGGACATAATTCCAAATCCAATCGTTAGATTTCTAATTTCTCACATCCGTTAGAAATCTCTTTTCAATACGAACCCAACGGTTCCGGTTTTAGGAGGATCCGACGGTCGGATCTCCCGTAACGTCAATTCGAAGTCAATGGTCGAAATTCGCGAACTGCGTTCTATTCAGGCCATTGTATTATATATATAATATATATTTCGTCGATTTCCATTTAAAACGAATTTTATAAATCGTTTTAAATTCATTTCAAAAACAATTTCAACTTCCATTTCAAATTCAAATCAAAATTGAATTTTTCCTTATAAATTCGTTTTAAATTCATTTCAATAACAATTTCAAATTTCAATTCTATTCGATTCAATTCAATTCTATTTAATTCAATCCAAATTCCAATTCTATCTCAATTTAATTCGAATCTCAAATCTATCTCAATTTAATTCGAATCTCAAATCTATCTCAATTTAATTCTCAAATCTATCTCAATTTAATTCGAATCTCAAATCTATCTCAATTTAATTCGAAACCTCAATTCTCCATATCATTTCCATATTAAAACGATAATATTTTCAAAATATTCGATTTTGAAATCACTTTTCGATATTCATTATAAAACGAATAAATCGACAAAATTCCCGTTCGTGTTAAAATGGCGTTTAACTACTTAACACGGCTTCACGTTTCAATATTCACTGAATATTATTTTAAATTATTCGATAATTTTGAACTGGAATCAGACACAGTCAATTACCATATACTTTCAGTTATATGGATTTCATCCAATTCATTTATACAACAATGACGATAAACAATCAACCATCATCCAAAGTGCGTTCTACACTGTATAAGCACCAAATATATATATATTTAACGTTTATAAAAGTCTGTCAATCAATCGATCGACATACAACTAATTATTGAGATTAGTGTATGTCATATATCATCCCAGTACCCGTGTGGGGTGTGACAACAAGGAATTTCGCTCGATTCGAATCAGTCGCTAAACCGATCCAGACCGTTCGAAACACCTGATCGTTTTGAGAACACGACAAATTGGAACACAAACAGAAGAACATTTCATTGTTTACTACAACAATTCCATTAGAATACAAGAATATACAGAGTATGAATAAATATTACACAGAAAATACCAGAGATTACAATACATTACATAGCAGCGGAAAATAATACAATACACAACTGAAAGAGATATACGGATATAGAGCTTTCCGGATATCATTCCAGCTGTAAGTCAGGATCCTGTGAATATAAATCTGCAAAACCAAAACTACTAGCTGCCCGTGCAAAATAAGGGCACCCAGAGTTTAGGTTAAAACAATAAACTCCAGGTCAGTCATGTGACTGGTGTGAGAACTAAAACAGTTATTAATCTTTGTTTTTTAAAGTTAGGTAAATCAAGGGACCACGCCGTATAACACGGAACGGGTTTCCTCCCAGGAATATCAGTGCATAAAACAACAGCGCAATGCTAAATAAAGAAAAATGAAGCTATTATATGACCCAGGTCCCATCACACAATGCAACGCAAGCTGGAGGATAAGGTTTTTAACTTATAATAGCCAAAGAATGCTTGATACGTTTAAAACAGATTATTTTGATAGTACTATAAGTGTATTGTGTCAAAAACAATTTCAATCATAAGTATCAATCATATGCGGCATGAATGCCCCACACCACTATGTCGCCATATATAGGTTTACAACTAAAACCGCAATGTTACGTATTGGAATTTGGATTTCCATCTGTGAACCGAGGCAAAAGATAGTCCTCACCGATTCGAGAGCCTCTAGTTTGCCCCTCAGGTCAGAGCTCGAGTGACCTTGGATCGTCAGGGTCGGTCCACCGATGTGGATTAAACTTAAACCCTGGACACTGCGTTTCCCCGCCCTTTGGGGCGTAAATGAGCCAACTAATGACTCCATCGGTTCGAGAACAACCGATATATCCGAGGCGCCTCCAATTCCAACAACCACATGAGTCAAACTCGTCAGCCAATTCAAGCACTGACGCCACTCCTAACTAGAAAGAAACGCATGTCCTCCCTGATGTCCTCTCCAGTTTTTGGTTCACACCGGGGTGTGAGGCCCGCGAATTAACGCTACACAAAGCGATGCCACAAAGGCCGTGCTTTGATCATCAACCACAAGACTCTGCTTTTCAACATAAGCCTTGATCATTTGCATCTTAGCATGCCACACAGGCAAATCACTCCATGCAACCGATATCCATCAATCACACAGAATGATATCCAATGTCAGACACACAGTCCATTTACAAGTCCGTTCTGGGTCTGAACGAAACCGGAGGCACCTAGTACCCTACATATCCATCGATCTCCAAGTACGTCTGGATCGGTTTAGCGACTGATTCGGATCGAGCGAAATTCCTTGTTGTCACATGGGGTTTCAAACAATCAAACACAGATTTATTTGTGCAGTTGGGGGATGTGTAAAATTTATCGTCCTAATCCATATCAGTCAAATGTGTGTGTATAAACAAATTGTCCGATTTGTTTATAAATATATTTTATTTACACGTTAAAAATTATATTTTTAACTATAAAATATTTTATTTACACGTTAAAAATTATATTTTTAACTATAAAATATTTTATTTTATTCCACCACACACAATCAATTTTCACAACAAAGCCAATCAAACAAACAAGCCGTCATGGTCTGTGGACGACGGGTGTCGGGTGGTGCTAAGCACCGTCTGCATCCTAGTATATATTTTAACTAGAAAATTAAGTTAAAAGTGAGAAGTTCTCACCAACAGCTAAACCAATTCGCCGCGACTCTTCATATGTAGGAAATCTTCGCCGTGCTCGCCTTTCGTCACTTTCGTCGTCCGTGTCCACTAAATATATAAAATCGCATCTTTATATTGTTGCTATGTATATAAAAATCACATTTTTATAACTACGATATATGGATAAAAATTCTATTTTTATACCGCTATTATATAGATAAAATTTTTATTTTTATACCGGTGTTCATATAATAAAGATTATATTTTTACTATCTATATAATATAAAAATCATATTTTTATTCTTTCTATAAAATAAAAATCATATTTTTAATTCGTACATATATAAAAATCACATTTTTATATTCTCTATTATATAAAAATCATATTTTTATTCCTATTCCATATATTTTATAACGCTTCCTTCTATATAAAAATTATATTTTTACTTCTTATACAAAGATCAAATTTTTATTTCGTTTCATATATAATAAAAACGAATTTTTATCGCTACTTTGCATAAATATAAATCGTATTTTTATTTCAAATCTATATATGTAAAAATCGTGTTTTTATTCTAATGATAACCATATAAAGATCGCTTCTTTATCATAATGAAAACATTATAAAAATCTTACCTTTCCTACATTAAAAATCACACCTTTTTATAATTAAAATGCATATATTATTCTAAACAAAAATCTCTTCTTTTTCTATCTATATTTATAGAAAAACCCAAATCTCTTTCTATTCAAAATCTCAACTTCTCGCATATAAAAATCTAATCTTTACAAGAATAAAAATCTAACCGTTATCCTTTTAGAAATCAAAACTTTTAAACTATAAAAATCAAAACTTTCTTGAAGTAAAAATCATTACTTTGCCTTGTTTTTCATATATAAAAACTGAAATTTAAATGAAAACAAAAACTCACTGCAATCACCTTCAACTTCCGCCTGAAACCGTCGAACTGGAGCTTCCGCACAGTGGTGGACTTCACCTGAGCCGACGACGCTAGGGCAGTGGGGGCCCCAGCAGCAAGGGTTTCGGTTTTTGGGGCAGTACCTCGCGGATTTGAAGGGGAGTAAGCGGCGAGAGAGAGGGGAGGAAACAGGAGGAAGCGGCGGTGGATGGAGGGCGTCAGTCGCAGGAGGGGGTCGGGGTTTCAGGTGGGAGGCGATGGATTCGAGCGTCGTATGGAGGGAAGGAGAGGGGCACGAGGAGAAGGAGGGGGGCTCGCTCTGGCGGCGGCGCGCTGCTGGGAGGAGCGCGGCTCCTCCCTCCTCTTCTTTTTTTATTTTCGATTTCATCTGGGAGAATAAAGGGGGAGGAGGGAGAGAGAGTATATTAGAATATATATATATATATAATTATTTAATTTCAAAAAGCAACTTATAATTTTGACCTCTAAACGAGACCCACCGTCTGTCATCCCTAGCTAATTACCCCCATTATGAACACAATGGGATATATATATCGTAAGTTGATTCGATCGTTTCGATCAGGTTTCGTCAAAATCAAAATATAAATATATATATAGAATTTGAACGCGCATTTCAATTTACCGGGGCCACATACGGACTCTAAAAATTCCCGAAAAATATTTTCTAGCTTCGTATTGACGATACGGTCCTAACAAAACAAATTTCATCAAATTCTGAGACCGTTTGAAAAATGGCCATTTTCTGGTCGATCGAAATTGACTGAAACTGTCAAAACACGTTTTACTCTGCCACGCTCACATATTGATTCAAAAAATTACGAATTTTGGAATATAGCAATAACTCGACATCATGGATCCAACAAAAGTAGTTTCATCGAAAACCAAGGTCATTTGCAAAATTTCCATTTTTAAGGGCCAGAATTTCATAGCGACTATTCTAAATTTTCAACTGGGCTTAACTTTTGATTCCCGCTATATTGATTTCTCGGATTCGTTGGAAAGATAGTTTCAAATAGATTCTAATATTTTTGGTTTCGCTAAAATCCTGTTTATTTTGAATCCTGTACATTCATTTGAAATTTGAAATCGAATTTTCAAACTACCGCGCCATTTTCAATTCCTTTTATAATTAAAAATAAATATTTATATTCTAACGTCGATCTATATAAATATATACGTTCGAATTCTATTCAAAATAAATTTCTCGTCGTTATTATTTAAAATAATTCATTTTAAATATTCAAAATTGCCAAAATAAATTTTTTAAATTGGCTCGGATTTTCCGGGTTATTACATCTTCCCTCCTGACCCACAGCTTCCTCCCCTCCACCTACCCTCGGCCGTACCCCCTCCATGCCGCCACCAACCCACGCCACCTCCTCCTGCTCCCCACCCTACCCACGGTTAACATCCCTATGCCGCCTCTCATAGCCGAGCAACCCTTGGTGGAGTGGAGCCCCTGGTGAGAAACTCTGCACTTTTATATTTTTATATAGTTGTTATGATAGTTTAGATATATCTGTTTGATACTTTGATGTTGTTTGAATGGTTGTATAGTTGTTGACTCACTTTTTGGTCAAAGTTGTCACACATCAAGATTTTTACTACCAATGCGCTCAAGCGTCGAGAACGTCTTCAGAAAACACAAAGCGATTTAGTCAAAGTCACTTCATGCACGAAAAGGTTGGAAACGACATCGATTCGTAAAATCATCGTCGACGGACTTGGAAAAACCGGCATGGTAAAAATACATGATCGACTTGGTTCGATCAGCTCAAAACGCTTGAGCGAGTCGATCCGATCACGTGGCAAAACTCATCATAGAAAAATATATGGATTTCAGCAAAATCCTGTTTCGCGCACCTAAAAACAGATGGTTACACGATCAAACTTGCTAAAATCGGCTTTTGGTAAAAAGTAGTATCACGTACTCAAAAACAGTTGATTGGCATGATGCGATCACGAAAAATGGCTTGCGCGACTCACGGCATTGAAATCCGACATTTGGCAAAATTCTCGTTTGCCACGTTCAGAAAATTACGATCGGCGCGTAAAAATCCTCAAAACTCACATGTTCATGCTTGCCTGATCACATCTAGCAAAGTGGTCGATAATCAAATTTGGCAGGAAAAAATATAGTGATTGGCATGGGAAAACAACTGAAAACCACGTCTCCAATACAGGTCAATCACTTAGCAAATTATGCAAGGCAAGAGGGACTCGAAATCTGACATGGAAAAAAGGTGGATCGACTCAGGCGGATTTGAAACTGGCACGGCTCTGTACCCAGGATTTTTGATGCGAAAAATGGTAGATCTAGCAAGGGATTCATAATCCCTAGATTTTGCCAAGGCTTCTGGCACGATGGAAAACATGCACAATCACTTGTTTTTGCTTGCCAAACACGAGTTTTCAACCGATTTTTGGTATTCAAAATTCTAAAGTGGAAAACATGCCAGATTTTTTGGCAGACCCGTTTTTACTTTGTCGATTACGTTTTTTGGCCTAATTGACACAAGTTTTCAGCAGATTTTCCCATTTTCATGATTTTTTGGTAAAACCTTGATTTTTCAACTTAGATTTTGGGATGTTAATTTCATAAACCTCAGGGATACGAAATTCGGGCTCACACACCCAAAACTCACCTATAAATACCCCTAAGCTTGACATTCAAAGGGGTTGGTTCTCATTTGGTATTTTGGACCTTTTGGAGCTCTCAAACATTATTAATGGCAGCCACCTTCTTCTCCCTGACTAGTGGACATAGCTTGGACTTCTAAAAGTTGCATAAACGTTTTCCTTCAACTTTTGGACATTCACTTGGACATTTGGCATGCTTTTGGATATATTTTCACATTTTTGGACATTAGAGCTATTTCTTGGACATTGAATCTACTTTTTGGATATTGTTGACCGAGTCAACATATTTCTCACTCAACGAATAAGAAAAAGGGCAATTTGGTTAAAGTTTAGATTTAACAAATATTTTGTTGTTCTATCGTAACACTTTGTACACAAATACTGTTCGGATATGTACAACTCTTGTAATCATCTGTTATACGATGAATGATTACTATAAAGTGAACGTAGACATTAGTGTTGAACCACTATAAAAAGCTGTGTTCTTCCTGTATTTCACTACTTTGGATTTGGATTATTGTTTTTCTGCAAAACATACACCCGTGGATTGGCGTGCGCGAATAAGCGACAATTCCCTACATCAACAATAGTTAATTCCACACACACACACACACACACACACACACACACACACATATATATATATATATATATATATTACACACACACACACACACTGATAAGCGTTAATTATTGTAAACGCTTATTTCATAAT
Source organism: Allium sativum (assembly GCA_030737875.1). Classification (NCBI taxonomy): domain Eukaryota; kingdom Viridiplantae; phylum Streptophyta; class Magnoliopsida; order Asparagales; family Amaryllidaceae; genus Allium; species Allium sativum. The sequence continues at coordinate 37,801,857 of CM060912.1, forward strand.
TAATGACGTTTTGTTAATCACATTATTGATTGTGTGCCATGGATGTTTATATGGTTGTTATGTTTGCTAGTATGTCACCATACACCCGCTATACTCTAAATTATTGAATTATATGGATATTGGTCAAGTCTCTTTCTAACTGATAAATATAAATGGTTTTTATATTTATTTAAAGTGGAAATAAGGTTTAAAAATAAAAGTTGGAATTTTATTTTCGAAACTGGTTAGAAATGAAATTAAAGTGTTTATGAACAACTTTTGTAAAGGTAGAAAACAATTCGAAAAAGGTTTTAATATAATAAGGCTTGATCAATTTCTCAATCGATTTGAAATTGAAATTTTAGAAAAACTGATTTTGAGTTAGCTATATAGACTATGTTTATAACTTAAACTGGTTGTTCCGATAAGCTAATATAATGTCTAATTTGATTTCTTCAAAGTTTGGAGTTCAAAAGATTAATTTGGGAAAAATATTAATATTATATTAATGTTATAATATTAAAATATTCAATTAAAAAGATAATTGAATTTAAATTTAAAATTGAATATTATTTTGAAATTTAGTTAAATATGCTTTTGAATGATTTATAAACATATTAGAAGCAATCTACGTTGGTTTTAATATGAAGTTGTATAACAGTTAAAACATAGCTCGTCGCGCTGCGGCGGTTCGCAAATTTCGATCGTAAACTTCAAATAAATATAATGGATAAAATTTAATTGGATTTTTTTTAAACGAAAAACGTTTGTTTTCTAATGATAATAGCTTTCCAATGAAAATGGAAATTTCAAATGTTAATGTATAAATTTTCAATTATGTCCAAAACAAGTTTAAAATAAAATTGCGATTTTGCAGTTCAGTGACAAAATTTGGAAAGAACTGAAATAGTTTATAACCACGCTAATTATTCAAAGGGACCTGGATTGGATATGGGGGATACCTATCTGAAAACCACTTTGAATAATGCTATGACGTGATGGAAAATTTAATATATTAAAAACGATGGTAGAAGACCGGAGCTCTTCGCATCGAAAGGATTGCTTGTTGACGTCTTTGTTGGGAGGAATCCCATATCGAGGCGCTTATAGCAGTGGTCCCCGACGTACTAGGAGAGATTCATGATTCTCAAGGACTTCTCTCCTTTATCGGATGAAGAATAAAGCGTCTTCGGTTTCGTTCAGTCCCAAAACGAACTTGTATGGATGTGTGTCTGACATTGTGTTTAGTAGTATACTGATTGATCTTTCTAATCATATCTCTATTTGGTGGCGAATGATTTATTCTCTTAGCTTAACACCCTTCTTTGAGATGTACGAGCTCAAAAGTGATATGGTTAGTAATTATCACTTGCATGTTATGAAATGACAATGTGACATGTGAAGTATTAAGAGCTGTAGATGATCAAAACATGACTTAGTTAAAGCGTAACTTTGTGTTTATGAGACCTCAAGCCGCACAACCTGGTGATGACCTAAAACAGGATGAATGCGACAAGGTTATACGGGTCATTCCGATTATGCTATAGTCATTCCCTTATACATAAAAAGTTGTACCATGGTATGGAGCCCAGGTATTTACATATGAGGAAAATTCTACTTTATGTGAATGATGTAAGGCGAGCGCTCGGTAAAAGGTCGGTAACGACTGCAGAATGTCATATTCGAGTTTCCATCTAGCGGGTTAGTTTATAGAGATGATTCAGCCTTATGTTGGTAGAAATTCATCAGTTGTTTCTCGGGGGCATCCCTCTAGAAGTGTTCCCTTCGGATAAGAAATATACTTTGCCTTGGTCATTGTTGGCATCCAATATTCTAGTACGAACCTATGGTTTTCACATTAAAGGCGCAATAGCCACCAAAATTTAATCAATGTAACACTTTTGGGTAATTCAACTATATTTATTCGAGAAAGGTTCTGAAAGATTAGACATTAATAATAATATCAATGGTTTTGATAAAGCAAGTATTTGGTTATCATAAGGAAAAACCTGTTCCGCACTTGCGGCGTAGTCTTATGAGATACCTTTCTTTTGTTTTCAAAACAACTATTTTAAGTTTCACACCAGTCCATAACTGACTCAGAGTTTATTGTTTTTCATCTAAACTCTGGGTGCCCTTATTTTACACACGGGCAACCTAGTAGTTATAGATTGGAGTTATATTTTGGAGCAGTGCTAGATTCAAGCTAGAGCTGGAGTTAGAGCATCTTGGACCTTTGTAGATTTAGTTATTCCGCTTTGTACTCTGTTGTAAACTATAATAGTCAATGTAATATGGTGTAAATCATTGTAAAGTAATAGAAGTTTATTTTGTTTTTGTTCTAATGTGTTATTACCCTCAATAGTTTGCCTTTCCGCCACTTGGGTTTCGGTATATGAATGTCGTAGATGTATTAAATGTCGACTCTCGAGGGTCAAAGAAGGCGGGTCGTTACAACTTGTTAACTCAGCTCTTATCTAAACAGAAGTCTAAAGGAGTTAGAACATCGAGGTGAAGTCATAACGACTTAAATCTTAGTCAAAACACTCAAAAGAAGACATGAGGGATTTTAGAAAATAACTTGATAACACGCTAAGTAGATGGATCGACATCGATTCATACTACCTTATGACTCAGTACTGACTCATATCCGTGAAAGACGACTCATCTTAGTCACTTCCATCATGTTACATTTAATCGCATTAGCCTACTCACCCAGTTTCGTAGCTACCTATAGTGTCTAGCTTAAGTACCCGGTAACTCATCTATTTCAGATTGTAGTCAAACTAACTTAAGTATGAAGTAGTATCAAACCAAGTAAGGATAAAGAATGCTTATTCCGTAAATTAGACTACATATATTAATATTTATTTAGCCTTGTCCTATCCAATAATGATATTTATAAATATAATGTTTCAATGTTGTTGAAGTATTTTCAAATTCAATTAGTGCTATATAATTAGAAAAAATACAAATGCGACCGCTGGAATGTTTTTGTTTGAATCAAATTTGAAACACTATTTTACTCCTAGAGGGATTAATATTAGATTTCGAACATTATTACCGTAACAAACTATACATATTCAAACTTATCCATTTAATGTAGAACAAACCAATGTTGAAATCATGTCTTCTTTATGTTTTAAAATTAAAATGCAAGCTCGTTGATGCAATAATCACCAAATCAGAAATAATTGGTGGTGAATGACAACATTAGTTGTATAAACGATCTGCTTTAGAAAGATTTGTTACGTTTGATGCTTCATATTTGTGTGTTTTAGAGAAACCTAATCAACAAATCTTTGACGATAGTATTTTAGAAAATGCCGATATAAAAATAATATAATTCATAGACATATACTATGTTTTCATATGATTGAATGCACTTAAATTGCATTGAAACTAAATTATGAGGTGTGCTCGCTTTGGCACCATGAGTTGAGACTAGTTTTCATAAGTGTATTGTTATTAACACACCAAATTCAGATGGACAAACACATCTAAAAAACAAATTTCGGAATGCATACATCATTTTCCATTTTTTTTCAAATTTCGAGGATATTTGTCAAACTTAAGGGTGAAATGCACTACATCTGCATTAAATTCTGTGAATAAATGCAGCAGAGCCTTGCTGAATTTTAGCTACTTGCCCTCGCATGCAATTCTGATGTGTAACGGTTCTCTCTCATAATTGGTTATGGGCGTATTTTAACTCTAGTCCTTGTTTACGGCGATAAACTTTGCTTAACTATCATCGAAGCCCATTTGAAAACGGGGATAAAATCCAATACCCGGTTCTGGCAATTTCAACCTTAATCGAAACAAAATTAGTTCTGTAAACTCGAGATCTGAGAAGTCTCAAATTGAATTGATCGAAAAGAAATAAATTGTATAGTAAATTCTAATGAGGAAAGAATCAGTGGCGGATTCGGTCGCCGCTAACGTGGCAGAGGATGAAGATAAATACCTTGCAGAGGGCATCGCCGGTGTTCAGCAAAACGCCTTCTACATGCATCGCGCTCTTGTAAGTAGTTTCAGAAGCCTTTTGATTATTCAGATTGACTAATTATTCGTTTTCGTATGATTTTTGTTGTAGGATTCGAATAATTTAAAGGATGCGTTGAAGTACTCAGCTCAGATGCTTTCTGAACTCAGAACATCTCGCCTTTCGCCTCATAAGTATTATGAACTGTGTATGTCAATTTGTATAGTTTTTGGTTTTATTTGAGTGATTTAGGGCGGGGTTCGTGTGAATAATATGTTTGCTTTGATGTGAAGATATGAGAGCGTTTGACGAGCTGAGGAAACTTGAGATGTTTTTTAGGGAAGAGACTAAGAATCGATGCTCGGTTATTGATCTGTATGAGCTTGTGCAGCATGCAGGAAATATTTTGCCTCGGCTGTAAGTTCATGCTTTATTTTCTTGAATATATTGGAAATTAAAATGCTTTGCCAATTGAAATGGTGTAATCAGTAAGGTTGCATTTGTTTAAGGTGATCATAGTTGAATGTTGATTGCTAAATACGGATAGCTTATTGTTGATTGCTGAATGTTTAAAATATTGTTTGCTTGCATTTGATTGTAAGTGGTTTTTATTATTAAAACGATTATTCTGATGATACTACATTTCATTATGAATCTTAGTTCTTCTTGGAAGCATCCGCCCAATGAATTACATGTTTTTATGTTATTTTTCCTTTGATAAATTCAAGGATGAAAATAGAAGTTTCTTTTCATTTAAACACAAAAGCTACCACTTAATTTTTTCAAATCATTTTTTATATTCGGTTACACAATATATTTCTCTTTAACTCAAAGTTATTTGTATATTTCTTCCTTATTAGTGAGCAGATAGGTATCATATTTATGTTCAAAAGTTATTTGTAGCCGTCTCCGATTTTTTTGTTTTTGTTTTTTATTACTTTGTGCTGTTTTTAATATTATTTTTCAGTTATGGAATCTGAAACTAAAATCTACACCAAATAATAAAAGCTTTGGTTGACCTAGGAAAAAATGAGTAAAAGTGAATATATTACTATTGAGTTTGGAATATTCAAATAGCTTGAATAATATTTAAATTAATTAAAAGCAAGGAACAAAAAAAAGGATTAAAGGAATGCAAATTTTCAATTATGTGTGAAAATGGTATTATTGAGAAATTGCTTCAATAAGCAATTGACATTTCCATTAAGAATTTTTTTATTGCTGATTCATCTTGATGAATAGAATGGAATAATCGCCACTGCTTTTAAAAAACAACTAACCGAAAAGCCTCTTTTCACTTATTCTATTAAGTATTCAACACTTATTTTGGCGAAACAAACACAACCTAAAGTATGAGCATATAATAGTCCGTTATATGATTTTGAGTAGTGACTAAATGCATCTAAAGAAATGTTCCTTCTTATTCATAGTTGTATATTCAAATAGACAAACCAATCACATCAAAATTTCATTAACCAATTCAGTTGGGCATATCAATAGCTGGCAACTTATGGCCAATAGTTATACATTTCAATTTGAGGGAGGGGGAGGGCGGGGAAAACAACATAATGTGCGGAACCCAAAATATTAGATCAGCAATATAGTGTCAATCGAATAAATATCAATAGTAAATGTATTCTGATTGGAAAAAGAAGAAACAACAATATTGTGTAAGGAAAGCAAAATATTAGATCGGCAACATAGTGTCGACCAGATAAATATCACCAATTTATTTGGGTAACACTATAATTATACTAGTGTGTGAATCGTGTGATGCACATGGTAATATTGAAAAAATATAATATTTATACTAATTTGTTTAAGTTTGAAATTTGTTATGTAACGTGTGATAATTTTAGTGAAATGAATGAACTATAAATTAATTTTATCATTATTTTTCATGTATAAGTCAAGTTTTGTTGCTTATATATTTATATCTGAGTATTTTTTTAATATGAATATAGTATAAAATTTAAAACTGACATATTTTGTTGATTTATTAGATGAACTAACAAATATTATTCAGTTGGATTTGTTTAAATAAGTTAAATTTAAAAATTAAAATTATATAACAAGTTCAAATACGAAGACGTGAAAGTAAACGATAGGAAGGAGTTGAGAAGGATTCTATAAAAATTTATAGATTTTTTTGGAATTGTTTGAAGTTAAAAATGAAATTTTGAGTGCGGTGTACGATTAACCTTAGAGATAAATGAATTATAGTCTATTTGCAAATTAACCATTTCATTATTATTTGTGTACATAAATATTATTTGACATATATAATGGAAAAAATAATTCTATTGTTTTTATTAAATGAATTACATACATACACTTGCTCTCTTTCTCACACACAGATATGAAAATCGACTTTTATTTTTAGGATTTATTAGAAAAGTAGGCTAACTATTAACTGAGATTATTTAGAGTTTAAATTTGAGATTCTGTATGGAGATTAAACATACAGAATTGAGTATCAAATATTGGGAAAAAATTGAGTGGGGTTCATAAATAATTGTGAAAACGTTAAAATATAGGTATTTGAAGCTATTTTTTTTCTATACAATGTATAATAATTTTATAAAGATAGATGAATACAATTTTTTTTAATATTCTTTATATTATTTTAGTTACGCTATTATACATCTTGACTACTTTTGTTGATATGAACATGGTATGCCTAGAACTGTCATATTTAAGATATATTAGATGAATTAGCGAATCTTTGTTAGTTGGATTGATATGAATAAATTAAATTTCAGACTACACGATTAGTTTAAATTATTGACTTAGATATACAAAATTAGTTGATACTGAGAAGGGTTTTGTTATAACTGTATTTTTTTTTAGATAATTGATGTTTAATTTTTTCAATAATACAACGTATGATAAGTATATGTTATAGATGAATTATAATTTAAATTTGTAATTACTATTATATATATAATTTATTTTATGTTATTGATGTATTTATATATGTGAACAAATTTTCTCATCATTATTGCTAATATAAATATGATATAAAAATTAAAAATTTCTATTTTTTTATGATTTATTTGGAGAATCTCCAAATAACAATTTACTGTTTCATTAACATAGTTATGTATTTATTTCTAATATATGTTTATATGGACCTAGTTATAAAATATTAAAAGGGAACCAATGTAGATTTTGCAAATGATTATAATTTTTTTAAATGGAGGTTATGGTCCTAGTTATAAAATATTAGAAGGGAACTAATGCAGGTTTTGCAAACGATTATAATTTTCTTTTAAATTGAGGCAGTTGAAGTAAAAAAACGGACTTTTTGTAAAGCATGCTTTGAAATAAATGATTTGCAGATTGAATTTTTTGTTATTATTTATGTATAATACATTAGGTTATCTGACACAATTTTACTCTAATGAATTTTCCCCCTTTTTTTAGATATGAATATTGGGCATTGAATTGTTCATATTTTCATAATTTTGTAGATGAATTAACAAATATTTACTAGTTGGACTTATCTACTTAGTTTAAACTAACTTTACATAATTAATTTAAATATAGGGATTGGAATGTAAAATATTAAGAGAAAAGTGATGTGGGTTTTACAAATAATCGTGATAATTTTAAATATTGGTCTTTGGAGCTAAAAATAAAATTTTACGTGCAATATAAGATAAATTTATTAAAATACATGAATTACAAACTAAATTTGTTATTATAATTTTGTGTGATTTATATATCTTTATAACTGAATGAAAAACTAATTTTACAGTTTTGATTGGTTCAATAATGGTAAGCATATTGTAATTGTTGTCCTTTAATGTTTATAAGAAACATTAATATGTATGGTTAACAAGATTTACTTGAGTAGTTCAAATTTTGGGTTATATAATTAACAAACATTTATCGTCTTAAACATAAAATATTAAGGGGTGATTGATGAATTATTTATAAATAAGTATGTAGATTTTAAATGTTTGTACCAAAATATAAAATGATGGAAGAGTATTAGAAAAAAAGCATCAGTAGATTTGAAACTAAAATGTCAATAGAGAATCAAGGAGAATGGAGAAAACGAGTATAATTTATATGGAAGCTAGAAATTCTTCAAATTTACTATTATCTAACAGTTAGATCTTTGGGAAGCAATGTTTTCAGAACGAGATTCAAATTGTAAAACTTTAAATCAAAACTGAATTCAAACCGTGAATCATATACCAAATGATCTATATTTCAAGGTTTTTCACATTTTGAATTGATTATGATGTTTGAACTTTTACATCATTATTTAAAACCCACTTTTTATTTTGTTAATGAAACTCCACAATTGGAATTGTTGTTTCAAATAAACATGTTCGATATATTAAGGAATGAATGATTCTACTCAACTGTGGTTTTAAATGAATTTGAATCAAAATGTAAATCGAATCGGAATGACAAAGATCTAATCTGAGTCGGAATTTAAATCGTAATATTTTAACATTTTGATAGTAATGTAATAGAGTGAGTAACAAAACAATCAAGGGTAAGAATAGGATTATGGTTAGTTATGAAATGCACACACCATAGTATCATAGGACACACCTCACATTTTTGCATCTATTGTGCAGTACACATGAGAAGACATATCAAATAGCGTATAAAGCACACATCGCTTCATGTTTTTTTCTTCACTTTATCCATTTTTTCTATGTTTCATCACTTCATGTCATATTTTCTTACTCATGATAAAAAAGTTAACAAAATTAGCATGTTCTATTCGTTGTTTTTCCTTAAGTTCCATTTTTTTTTTTTGTGGTTGATATAATTCGCTTTTTTAAGGCAAGCACATGCGGTAATTGCTTCTTTTTATGTAACAATGATATATTTATTTTCAAGGCTAATCTATGCAATTATTGTTTTATTTTGTAAAATAAAAATGCATGAACTAATTATATGTTTGTTTGTATAAAGATGTGATAAAGCCATGTAATCCATTTTGCTTATGGAAAATCTGACGTAATATTTGTATTTGGTGTACGGTATTGTAGTTTGATATAATTATAATATACTAAATAAATAGTTAAAATTTTATAAATAAAAAACAAGAACTATGCTGCATAATAAAGATACTGGGATAACATAAAATGATACACCTAAATAGCACTAGACAAAAAGATAATAGTGATCACATACAAGATCTCATCATTTTTACCATTCAAGCCATGTTTCAAATCTCTTTCTTCTCGATGGAGATCAGACTTGATCCAATTTTCACATCTGGACAATATGAGATTTATAACATGGCTTTCAATTTTTTGAAACCCTTCTCGTCCGAGATATTAAGATTTCAACTCGAGATATAGGTCAAAATGTTAGTTCGATATTTCATGTGAAATCCGGGCTTTCATCTGAAATCTGAGATTTGAAACCTTGCATTCAAGATATACAAAATTATCTACAAGTTTATAACTTGAAATTTAATTGCTAAACAATAGGGATAAAATTTCAATTCACTATCGATCTTCTGAATAATTTATTAAACATTGAATGATATGATGGACTTTGGCATGTAGAGTAGCTTGTGTACATAAAATGTTATTGTAATTTTATATATATATATATATATATATATATATATGAGGAGTGTTCAACAATACCTAAAAAATGGAGCACTCCTTTAGCCCTTCTATTTCCACCACTCATTTATAGTAAAATAAGTTAGTGGGGAAGGAGGGTTAGTGAGAGGAGAGAGAAACCAGGATATGAGGCGGAAATAAGGGGGCTAAAGGGGTGGTGCACTGCACTGCTATTACGACGCTCAACTAGTCGACACTGAAGCATCGACTGGAGGAGTCGACTTGCCATTAGTCAAGCTCGAACCCTAAATCACGAAGTCGAAGTCCACCCAAATCACGAAGTCGAAATCACGGACTTGAAGCCGAGATCATGAAGTCGAAGTCGAACTTGTTTTATCAGTATTAGCCCGAAGTTGAACCCTAGTTGTTCATTATAAACCCAATTATCTATTAATACGCTGCAAAGATGTGTATATTTAATTATTTATATAATGCAATTATGTATTAATATAATACATATTTATTTATATATCGACTACTCTACGACTAGTCACTAGTTGGACCTCTATCGACTCGACTTGCCGCCGTAACAACCCTGCTGCACCGTTGGCGTGCTCTTGTTCATACACACACACACACACACACACACACACACACACACACACACACATATATATATATATATATATATATATATATATATAGGGGAGAGTTCCGCTACACCTCTTATATTGCACGTGAACTCTCCTCCTGAATTCCAGCCACACAATCCCCCACTCATTCTCCCTCTTCCCACTAACAAAGAATATTTAAATGGGAACAGGGAGAATGAGTGGAGGATTGTGTGACTGGAATTCAGGGGGAGGGTTCACGTGCAATATAAGAGATGTAGCGGATCCCTCCCCATATATATATATATATATATATATATATATATATATATATATATATATATATATATATATATGGGATAGGATCAAGGAGCCCCTTGAATTTCAGTCCCCCATTTGCACCCGAACCATAGCCACATATTTATGTTTAAATATGTTAGTGGAATGAGTGGAAGGAGAGAGAGAGTGCGAAATACTTGGTTGTTGTTGAGGGGCTTTTGGGGTGCTGCACTGTTTGGGTGCTGTTGAACCTGCCTATATATATATATATATATATATATATATATATATATATATATATATATATATATATATATATATATATATATATAGAACATGTCTTAGTGGAAGAAATATTAATCATAGTAGTTGTATCAAAGTGATTGGATCATTGGAATTATTTTTTTGTTTCAAAAGACGCACATTTTTTGCTGCACTACACATCAAAGCTCTAGAAAGATAGTAACTACGAGGCTAAGTAACATGGAAAAGAAATTGGGGTGCTTTTACCATCGTTCATGGTTTACTATTTTTTATTTATTTGTTTAGAGCTGATATTGTGCTGATTTTATTAACTGAAGTTTTTTCACTTCTCGAAAGCAAAAGAAAACAGCACTTCATTACCATAAATTAACAACTTTTTGAAGTTAATTTATTTGACTTAATCTGGAAGCAATTTTCTGTTCGACTTCTAAATGTAAATTTGGCTCAAGTCTAGCTTATTGTTTTAGCTTACATATAACCTATGTTGTTTGAGGCAGAGCAAAGCGCTGTACACTAAGATTGGCTTTAGTCTAGACGGAGTTCAGGTGGAGCCTGGACAAAAATAGTTCATCACATATTCACATGCATTTTGCACAAATATTATTCAGATTAAATAATTAAAAAAAAAAACTAACTATTTATTAAACTTCATTGATGTTGATTAGATGATCACTTCATATCAGTTTCCTATAGTGTATATATATGTATGTAAAAATATACATGTGTAAGTATATACACATGTATATATGTACTTGTATGTATACACATGTAAATGTTTCGTCAGTAACACTAAAAATGGATCAAGTATTTTTATAATGTATAGAAGCAATAAAATTTAAATTAATAAAATTCATGTTATGATATATCTGAAATTTTTTAAGCCAAATAATCTTTAAAAAATCTACAATTTTAGTGAATATTATAAGCTTGAATTTATCATCAGTTATCTTGTGTTCGATTAAGAAAATATTTTTTAAAATAACATTTAAAAGGCCAACACAATTAAAATAAGAAATAAGAAATGAGTATAGGCAAAATTGAAATAAGTGTGAAATTAAAGAGTAACTTTTATTCTCAAATACAAAGAAGATTTTTTATTATTTATCAATTGATTGCCAGTCTATTTTAAAAAAGGCATAGAAAGTTGTAGCAAGCATTCAAAAATTTGAAATACAAAGATCTACAGCAAAGTCAAGTGGTTTCTTGGGCCTCCGCTGGTACTATTAAAACCAAGTAACTAGATGAATTTACTCTAAAGGTGTTTAATTAACTAAGTAAAAAATAAAGTTATATTAAGAACACCTATTATTTGACGCCCCAAGAAAAGCTACGCGCTCAATTAGCGCCTCAGACACAGAGCGAAATAAAGCACTATTATAAAAAAGGCGGGATGCAAAAATTGCAAAATAACGCATAATCGGTGCTCACCGGTCCCCCTGACAGCATATCACATAACCATTTTGCGATTTTTTTTCTTGACATTTCTTTGTAAAGGTCTTATACAAAAGCAAAAGCTATTTGATTTGATTGCCAAATTCTCTTATATGTTTTGTGATATACGTGTATTAGGTATTTGCTATGCACGGTAGGATCCGTATATATAAAGTCAAAGGAGGCTCCTGCAAAAGATGTACTTAAGGATCTTGTAGAAATGTGTCGTGGAATACAACATCCAGTTCGTGGTCTTTTCTTGAGGAGTTACCTTTCCCAAATAAGCAGGGATAAGTTGCCTGATATTGGATCAGAATATGAAGGGTAATATTTTGACTGATCATGTTATCGACCATGTTATTTTTGTATGTTCCAAATTTCATTTTATAAATGAGCTTGCCCTCGAGTAACAAATAAACACTTGCATGATATGTGAGATATAAGTTGAACTACAACCCAAATTTTGCGCTCACAATGATTCTATTCAATTTGTTATTAAAAATACTCTTCACTTCTATTCAATTTTGAGTATGTATCCAAAGAATGTAGGCTAATATGTCTTCCTATCTTCCTTCTCTTCATGTGGTATAATGTTTACATGCTGGATGTATATTATACATTATCAAAATTTTAACTCATCTGATTACATTTCTCTTGACATCCACTCTTGGGTGCGCTTCTTTCTGCTAATTTTGTGCAAACACATCATGGTCTTGACCCTTTGATATATTATTTATTTCCTATTCAAATACTTCCAATCTCTGAATCTTTAAAGCCTTATCATGATTGGTTTTGGATTTGTCCGTTCATATTGAATGGCTGAGCATTATTTCAGAAGCTCTTTAACTGAGAAACGAGACCACAAATATTAGGTGTTAAAAACATTTATAACCCATCCTTCAGATCTGAACTTCTTGGTGAAAAGGGTGTAATTACAGTTCCTTAAATTTTTGGGCTATATACAGTGAAACACCCTGGCTTATGAATGGATTTTTCCTTTTGGATCTGATTCCAATATTGTACCATTATTTTCAGGGATGCTGATACTGTTACAGATGCTGTTGAGTTTGTGCTCCAGAACTTCATAGAGATGAATAAACTTTGGGTGCGAATGCAACATCAGGTACATACATGCATGGTGTGCCAAGTGTTTGACATGGTTCTTGGCTAGTCAGAAGCTATGGTCGTGCATTCTTTATTTAGTGATTTGAAATAATGATAATGTTAGGTCCTTAGCTGAGACTTGGAATTGGGCTTTCTGGTCTGCAGGGACCTTCTAGGGAAAAAGAGAAGCGGGAGAAGGAGAGGAGTGAACTTCGTGATCTTGTAATGCTTGAACTGGTTTTACCTTTTCATTAACAAAGTTGATGTATTATTATAGCTTCAGATATTTGCTCAATTCAGCAGTTCTGCAATTTCATTGTAGGTGGGAAAAAATCTGCATGTACTTAGTCAGATAGAAGGTGTGGATCTTGAGATGTATAAAGAAAGTGTGCTTCCTAGGGTACTGGAGCAGGTCAATATTTGATTTATTTCTCAGACCTTAAAAAAAAAACGTTCTGTATTTCATACTTCTTAGCTGAAGTTTATACTAACAGGTTGTAAACTGCAAAGATGAACTTGCACAATATTACTTGATGGATTGTCTAATCCAAGTTTTTCCCGATGAATACCACTTACAAACCCTGGAAACCTTATTAGGTGCATGCCCACAGCTTCAGGTTAGTAAAGGCTTTATAAAATTACTTCGGACTAGCATTCCTTAAAACCTCGACAATTTTTGCATGAAAAGATGGGAAACCATTCCCAGCCAATGGATTTATGCAGCTTTGAACTTTGTGATTTAACTATTTGTGCTTCACATTCTGATTTTAATTTAATAATTAAAACCAGTGATTTTAAGTGGAGATTATGAATATATTTATATATATTTCAAGAACCTTTATCTACACTGTTCCCATTTCTTTCCAGAATGAACTGAAACATCAACATTAATATTTCCAATTAAAATCGACATCATTTTGGCTCATGGAATCATGAATTCCTATGGAATCTAAAAATCTTTTAAATTGTTGTAACGCCTTACTCCCTGCACAGTAGCTTAATGCAAATATCATACCAAACTTAGTCATCTGTGTTACGTGTACAAAGTCAGTGGATGAACTTATATGCCTCAAAAATGAAAGTGGTGTTGCTGAGGAAACATTTTACTATGTTGAGTTTCACCAATCTTTCAGTGTGGGAACAGGCTCATCTCCGTGGATTTTCTAACTTCCATATATTGTTTAATTATGTTTTTCCTTGCTGCACTAGAGTGTGGTAATTCTTAAAACCATTTCTTAAATGGTTTGGCTTTGCATTGTTTGGTAATCAACATTACGAACCCTCTAACTAGGAATGGTTGAAAGCGACCATTCTGCATTATTGTCTGAAAGTTCCCAGTGTCGTAGGTCGTAGGTGATACATGTTTAACTCATAGTTGTTAAGGCGCGCGCTTAAGCGCGCCTAGGCGCGCCTAAGGCTCAGGCGCAGGCTTTGCGCCTCGCTGGCCTTCAAGGCGCATCGGCTAACTGAGGCACAAATAAAGCGCGCCTTTGGCGCTTTTTCTCGAGACGCTGAGGCTCAAAAAGCGCGCCTTGTGAAATAATTGATTTTATACCAAGCCCACTTTTGTTTGGATCCGATCCGACTCTCAACCTTCAAATTCGAACAGGGTTTAGTTAATTTTTAGGGTTTTCCCTTTCGTTTTAACGCATTCGACACTAAAATATATTGTTGTCGTCTCCGTTGTTGTTGCCACTGTCATGTGTGTTTGTGTGTGTTTCAAATATCAACAGCAGTTTTTTTTAATTGTTTTCATTTAAATTAATTAGTTCAAAGGTTTAAACTTTAATCTAAACTTGTTAGTTAATTTATTGAGTTATGTTTTAACTTTTAAATTAAAATTTAGACATGTTTTGAAATTTATTGAGTTATGTTTTAATTTTAAAGTTTAAAGAGTTATGTTTTAAATAATTAAATTTGTTGAATTTGTGATTGTTTTAGTTTGAAAATTGCATTTGTGACTTCGTACCAACTAATCAAAGTTTTTGTATCAGTAAAATTATCATTTTTAGTAGAATTTTATAGTACAGTTTTTTCCTAGCAAAAAACACGCACTTGTATAAAAATCGCACAAAAAAGCCCAAGGCTCAAAAAAGCCCAGGGCTCAACCCTTGCGCCTTTTTGCGCCTTTGCGCCTTAACTACTATGGTTTAACTGTTGACATTACTTTTGGAGATATAACATAGACTAGCTTAATGAAATCAAGTCTCTTGTTATTTATCATTTTGTGTGCTCGCCTGACTTGAATTTCATTTTTCGCATGGATTTTAAATACCCAATAAAGGCACACTCCTTGAAAAAAACAAGTCATGGGTTAAAAGATTCTTCATTAGAGTGGTAAATTTTACGTCTTCAACTAAAGCATGATGATGGGGGTATCAATATTTGATGTAACTACATTTCACTGTAATCTGCATTTGCGTATAGCCGTATAATATATTACTAGTCAATGTATTTGATTCCATGAGGAATAAATAAATAGATTATTTAGACCACTTCTGATCAGAAAATTCCTTTTCTTGTGTTCCAATCCCAAATTGGTTGCTTTTTGCAGTGAATCTCATGTTACTCACTTGTTTCATCTGTTATTAATCTCTCTTTATAAGATTATCGCCGATTGTTTTAAGCAGCTGCAAGCTTTACTTAACTATGGATAATGTTTACTTTCTGCAGCCAACTGTTGACATCAAGACAGTGTTATCTCAGCTTATGGACAGATTATCAAATTATGCTGCCTCAAGTTCAGAAGTGAGTAGTCATTATAATACTTTTTTTCCCCTTTTCTTATATTAGAGAGTTTAATTTGCTGATGCACGCTGCAGGTGTTACCGGAATTCTTGCAAGTTGAAGCTTTTGCAAAATTGAACAATTCTATCGGAAAGGTTGGTTAACCAAATGGATGTTAGAAAAATATACGGCATTACTAGTTTTTTGTTTGAAAATTCCTAAGCTTCACCAAAGTATATCCTAAAAATTAGCTTTGCATGGACGTTTTTGTATATATATTATTTTTGTAGACGTGAACGTGTTCATTTTTTTTTCCATTACCTAAAACATAGTTACAACTTTTTCCTGGCATAGTCTTGAACTTCGATACATCTTGTGCGTCATCTCATATTTTTTGGTTTTTTCAATTATCATTGATTTCATTCAAACTCTGTACTGACTTGATTTTTTTTAGCAATAATTTATGTCCCAACTTAGATACATACTATTTTCCAGTTTTACGTTAATTTGTGGTTTGGTTATTTTATTTTTGAATATCTACTTTTATATTGTTAATTTATTGGTGTTTTCCTTCAGCTCTTAAGAGTTTTAATCATAGCATCAGTTCACAATTGTTAATAGCACACCTTAATGAATAAATGAGTGGGTAGGTTGTAGTGGGATAAATAATGATACTTATATTTAGAATCAAGCAATTCCACTGGCAGGTACAAATTTCTTAGCCGATTTTGATATACAATTATCCTGCTGAATTTGACCAAATATATTATGTTTGGTGCTATGGCTGCTACCCAAGCTTTTTATTTTGTTTTTCCAATTGTCATTTTGTGCTACTGTCTGTTAGGTCATCGAGGCTCAAGTCGACATGCCTGCTTTTGGGGCAATAACTCTTTATGCATCACTCCTGACATTTACTCTGCGCATTCTTCCTGACCGTTTAGACTATGTCGATCAAGTATTGGTATGTATTACACTAGCAAAAATTTGCTAGTATTCTTTACACTAATATACTTCAAAAAAAGAAAATTTATTACACTTAATGGTCCCTGTCAAACAATTATTTTATGGTCTATCCGGGTAAGGCAACAATGGAATGCTGTTGATTTCTAGTACAACAATGATGATATCACAATCGTAATATTCTTTGCTATAAATCTTATCTGATCTTGCGTGCTTCTTTTTCAATAGGGTGCATGTGTTAAAAAACTTT